>OY720431.1:98812218-98909704 GCA_963082735.1 Pocota personata | reverse complement strand
AATTTAAATTATAAATTATAAATTATAAATTATAAATTATAAATTATAAATTATAAATTATAAATTATAAATTATAAATTATAAATTATAAATTATAAATTATAAATTATAAATTATAAATTATAAATTATAAATTATAAATTATAAATTATAAATTATAAATTATAAATTATAAATTATAAATTATAAATTATAAATTATAAATTATAAATTATAAATTATAAATTATAAATTATAAATTATAAATTATAAATTATAAATTATAAATTATAAATTATAAATTATAAATTATAAATTATAAATTATAAATTATAAATTATAAATTATAAATTATAATTATAAATTATAAATTATAAATTATAAATTATAATTATAAATTATAATTATAAATTATAAATTATAAATTATAAATTATTAAATTATAAATTATAAATTATAAATTATAAATTATAAATTATAAATTATAATTATAAATTATAAATTATAAATTATAAATTATAAATTATAAATTATAAATTATAAATTATAAATTATAAATTATAAATTATAAATTATAAATTATAAATTATAAATTATAAATTATAAATATAATTATAAATTATAAATTATAAATTATAATTATAAATTATAAATTATAAATTATAAATTATAAATTATAAATTATAAATTATAAATTATAAATTATAAATTATAAATTATAAATTATAAATTATAAATTATAAATTATAAATTATAAATTATAAATTATAAATTATAAATTATAAATTATAAATTATAAATTATAAATTAAAATTATAAATTATAAATTATAAATTATAAATTATAAATTATAATTATAAATATAAATTATAAATTATAATTATAAATTATAAATTATAAATTATAAATTATAAATTATAAATTATAAATTATAAATTATAATTAATAAATTATAAATTATAAATTATAAATTATAATTATAAATTATAAATTATAAATTATAAATTATAATTATAAATTATAAATTATAAATTATAAATTATAAATTATAAATTATAAATTATAAATTTAATTATAAATTATAAATTATAATTATAAATTATAAATTATAAATTATTAATTATAAATTATAAATTATAAATTATAAATTATAAATTATAAATTATAAATTATAAATTATAAATTATAATTATAAATTATAAATTATAAATTATAAATTATAAATTATAAATTATAAATTATAAATTATAAATTATAAATTATAAATTATAAATTATAAATTATAAATTTAAATTATAAATTATAAATTATAAATTATAAATTATAAATTATAAATTATAAATTATAAATTATAAATTATAATTATAAATTATAAATTATAAATTATAAATTATAAATTATAAATTTAAATTATAAATAAAATAATAAATTATAAATTATAAATTATAATTATAAATTATAAATTATAAATTATAAATTATAAATTATAAATTATAAATTATAAATTATAAATTATAAATTATAAATTATAAATTATAAATTATAATTAATTATAAATTATAAATTATAAATTATAAATTATAAATTATAAATTATAAATTATAAATTATAAATTATAATTATAAATTATAAATTATAAATATAATTATAATTATAATTATAAATTATAAATTATAAATTATAAATTATAAATTTAAATTATAAATTATAAATTATAAATTATAATTATAAATTATAAATTATAAATTATAAATTATAAATTATAAATTATAAATTATAAATTATAAATTATAAATTATAAATTATAAATTATAAATTATAAATTATAAATTATAAATTATAAATTATAAATTATAAATTATAAATTATAAATTATAAATTATAAATTATAAATTATAAATTATAAATTATAAATTATAAATTATAAATTATAAATTATAAATTATAAATTATAAATTATAATTATAAATTATAAATTATAAATTATAAATTATAAATTATAAATTATAAATTATAAATTATAAATTATAAATTATAAATTATAAATTATAAATTATAAATTATAATTATAAATTATAAATTATAATTATAAATTATAAATTATAAATTATAAATTATAAATTATAAATTATAAATTATAAATTATAAATTATAAATTATAAATTATAAATTTAAATTATAAATTATAAATTAAAATTATAAATTATAAATTATAAATTATAAATATAAATTATAAATTATAAATTATAAATTATAAATTATAAATTATAAATTATAAATTATAAATTATAAATTATAAATTATAAATTATAAATTATAAATTATAAATTATAAATTATAAATTATAAATTATAAATTATAAATTATAATTATAAATTATAAATTATAAATTATAAATTATAAATTATAAATTATAAATTATAAATTATAAATTATAAATTATAATTATAAATATAAATTATAAATATAAATTATAAATTATAAATTATAAATTATAAATATAAATTATAAATTATAAATTATAATTATAAATTATAAATTATAAATTATAAATTATAAATTATAAATTATAAATTATAAATTATAAATTATAAATTAAAATTATAAATTTAAATTATAAATTATAAATTATAAATTATAAATTATAAATTATAAATTATAAATTATAAATTATAAATTATAATTATAAATTATAAATTATAAATTATAAATTATAAATTATAATTATAAATTATAAATTATAAATTATAAATTATAAATTATAAATTATAAATTATAAATTATAAATTATAAATTATAAATTATAATTATAAATTATAAATTATAAATTATAAATTATAAATTATAAATTATAAATTATAAATTATAAATTATAAATTATAAATTATAAATTATAAATTATAAATTATAAATTATAAATTATAAATTGTAAATTATAAATTATAAATTATAAATTATAAATTATAAATTATAAATTATAAATTATAAATTATAAATTATAAATTATAAATATAAATTATAAATTATAAATTATAAATTTAAATTATAAATTATAAATTATAAATTATAAATTATAAATATAAATTATAAATTATAAATATAAATTATAAATTATAAATTATAAATTATAAATTATAAATTATAAATTATAAATTATAAATTATAAATTATAATTATAAATTATAAATTATAAATTATAAATTATAAATTATAAATTATAAATTATAAATATAATATAAATTATAAATTATAAATTATAAATTATAAATTATAAATTATAAATTATAAATTATAAATTATAAATTATAAATTATAAATTATAAATTATAAATATAAATTATAAATTATAAATTATAAATTATAAATTATAAATTATAAATTATAAATTATAAATTATAAATTATAATTATAAATTATAAATTATAAATTATAAATTATAAATTATAAATTATAAATTATAAATTATAAATTATAAAATTATAAATTATAAATTATAAATTATAAATTATAAATTATAAATTATAAATTATAAATTATAAATTATAAATTATAAATTATAAATTATAAATTATAAATTATAAATTATAATTATAATTAATAAATTATAAATTATAAATTATAAATAATAAATTATAAATTATAAATTATAATAAATTATAAATTATAAATTATAAATTATAAATTATAAATTTAAATATAAAATTAAATTATAAATTATAAATTATAAATTATAAATTATAAATTATAATTATAAATTATAAATTATAAATTATAAATTATAAATTAAAATTATAAATTATAAATTATAATTATAAATTATAATTATAAATTATAAATTATAAATTATAAATTATAAATTATAAATTTATAAATTATAAATTATAAATTATAAATTATAAATTATAAATTATAAATTATAAATTATAATTATAAATTATAAATTATAAATTATAAATTATAAATTATAATTATAAATTATAAATTATAAATTATAAATTATAAATTATAAATTATAAATTATAAATTATAAATTATAAATTATAAATTATAAATTATAAATTATAAATTATAAATTATAAATTATAAATTATAAATTATAAATTATAAATTATAAATTATAAAATTATAAATTATAATTATAAATTATAATTATAAATTATAAATTATAAATTATAAATTATAAATTATAAATTATAAATTATAAATTATAAATTATAAATTATAATTATAAATTATAAATTATAAATTATAAATTATAAATTATAAATTATAAATTATAAATTATAAATTATAAATTATAAATTATAAATTATAAATTATAAATTATAAATTATAAATTATAAATTATAAATTATAAATTATAAATTAAATAAAATTATAAATTATAAATTATAAATTATAAATTATAAATTATAAATTATAAATTATAATTATAAATTATAAATTATAGATTATAAATTATAAATTATAAATTATAAATTATAAATTATAAATTATAATTATAAAATTATAAATTATAAATTATAAATTATAAATTATAAATTATAATTATAATAAATTATAAATTATAAATTATAAATTATAAATTATAAATTATAAATTATAAATTATAAATTATAAATTTATAAAATTATAAATTATAAATTATAAATTATAAATTATAAATTATAAATTATAAATTATAAATTATAAATTATAAATTATAAATTATAAATTATAAATTATAAATTATAAATTATAAATTATAAATTATAAATTATAATTATAAATTATAAATTATAATTAAAATTATAAATTATAAATATAAATTATAATTATAAATTATAAATTATAAATTATAAATTATAAATTATAAATTATAAATTATAAATTATAAATTATAAATTATAAATTATAAATTATAAATTATAAATTATAAATTATAAATTATAAATTATAAATTATAATTATAAATTATAAATTATAAATTATAAATTATAAATTATAAATTATAATTATAAATTATAAATTAATTAAATTATAAATTATAAATTATAAATTATAAATTATAAATTATAAATTATAAATTATAAATTATAAATATAAATTATAAATTATAAATTATAAATTATAAATTATAAATTATAAATTATAAATTAAAATTATAAATTATAAATTATAAATTATAAATTATAAATTATAATTATAAATTATAAATTATAAATTATAAATTATAAATTATAAATTATAAATTATAAATTATAAATTATAAATTATAAATTATAAATTATAAATTATAAATTATAAATTATAAATTATAAATTATAAATTATAAATTATAAATTATAAATTATAAATTATAAATTATAAATTATAAATTATAAATTATAAATTATAAATTATAAATTATAAATTATAAATTATAAATTATAAATTATAAATTATAAATTATAAATTATAAATTATAAATTATAATTATAAATTATAAATTATAAATTATAAATTATAAATTATAAATTATAAATTATAAATTATAAATTATAAATTATAAATTATAAATTATAAATTATAAATTATAAATTATAAATTATAAATTGTAAATTATAAATTATAAATTATAAATTATAAATTATAAATTATAAATTATAAATTATAGATTATAAATTATAAATTATAAATTATGAATTAGAAATTAGAAATTAGAAATTATAGATTATAAATTAGAAATTATAAATTATAAATTATAAATTAGAAATTAGAAATTATAAATTATAATATATATAATATATAATAAATAATAAATAATAAAAAATAAATTAGAAATTAGAAATTATAGATTATAAATTAGAAATTATAAATTATAAATTATAAATTAGAAATTATAAATTATAATATATATAATATATAATAAATAATAAATAATAAAAAATAAATAATAAATAACAAATAATGAATAGTAAATAATAAATAACAAATAATAAATAATATATAATAAATAATAAATAATAAAAAATAAATAATAAATAATAAATAATAAATAATAAATAATAAATAATAAATAATAAATAATAAATAATAAATAATAAATAATAAATAATAAATAATAAATAATAAATAATAAATAATAAATAATAAATAATAAATAATAAATAATAAATAATAAATAATAAATAATAAATAATAAATAATAAATAATAAATAATAAATAATAAATAATAAATAATAAATAATAAATAATAAATAATAAATAATAAATAATAAATAATAAATAATAAATAATAAATAATAAATAATAAATAATAAATAATAAATAATAAATAATAAATAATAAATAATAAATAATAAATAATAAATAATAAATAATAAATAATAAATAATAAATAATAAATAATAAATAATAAATAATAAATAATAAATAATAAATAATAAATAATAAATAATAAATAATAAATAATAAATAATAAATAATAAATAATAAATAATAAATAATAAATAATAAATAATAAATAATAAATAATAAATAATAAATAATAAATAATAAATAATAAATAATAAATAATAAATAATAAATAATAAATAATAAATAATAAATAATAAATAATAGATAATAAATAATAAATAATAAATAATAAATAATAAATAATAAATAATAAATAATAAATAATAAATAATAAATAATAAATAATAAATAATAAATAATAAATAATAAATAATAAATAATAAATAATAAATAATAAATAATAAATAATAAATAATAAATAATAAATAATAAATAATAAATAATAAATAATAAATAATAAATAATAAATAATAAATAATAAATAATAAATAATAAATAATAAATAATAAATAATAAATAATAAATAATAAATAATAAATAATAAATAATAAATAATAAATAATAAATAATAAATAATAAATAATAAATAATAAATAATAAATAATAAATAATGAATAATGAATAATAAATAATAAATAATAAACAATAAATAATAAATAACACATAATAAGTAATATTAAACAACAAATGTAATTAAAATAACGGTTAATAAGTAATGATTAATAAATAGTGGGTAAATAATATATTTTAATTTGTAACATAATAGATAAAATATTAAATTAAATATTTAGACAGCTATGTCTGAAAGCAATGTATTTTCAGACAAAGTTAATGATATATTGTACCGATCGAACTATTTCATAAGATACCTTTTCAACGTTGGCTATAAAATGAAGCTTATCTGTAGAAAAATGCCAGGGAAGATTTAAAATCATTTTTAAAAGTTTATTTTGCGCTATTTGTAGTCGACGAATATGGTTTATTGCACATTTTCCCCAAACATTTGAACCATAAAACATAATCGCTTGAAAAATTGCCATGAATATATATATATATATATATATAGATATAGCCTCTTGATTGCTATATAGCCTCTTGATTGCTACGTTTATTTTGTTTATAATTTCATTGATGTGGAAACCGAAAGTCAAAGTCTTGTCAAGATGAATCCCAAGGTACTTAGCCCTAGACCTCCACTCAGTCTGAACGCCACCAACCACAACATTTCTGCTTGGTAAGAAACAGGCTTTTCTTTTTCTCGTGAAGAAGATAGCCTGGGTCTTAGTAGTATTGATTTTAATTTTCCAATTGGAAAAATACGTGTCAATTGAATCTATTGCAGATTGCAGGTTGGTTTCAATGAATGAACCAATTGCATCTGTAGAAAATACACATGTATCATCGGCGATGAATTTGATTGACTGTGTTATGGTGTGGTCTAAATCCAAATTGTTCCTGCGGTAGAACATTGTTAATTTCGTAGTGTAGCAACAGTCTTTTTTTGATAAACTTTTCAAGACATTTACTTAACGAACTAAGTGAGCTTATACTCCTATAATCACAAGGCATACCGCCAATCTTTCCTGGCTTTAGAATGGGAATGACTTTTGCTATTCTCCATGCTGTGGGAAAGTAGGAGAGTTTGAAACAACTGTTAAATAATTTTCTATTCTAGGCAGATGCTCCGAATATAGGTTTTTAACCTCATCAAAACCAGTAGACTTAAACGGTTTCAATGAAGTTAAGATGTTTTGTAATTCACTTACCGAGACAGTTATGTTATTCTCATTTGCAGAAAGTAGGTTTATTTGATTCAATGAGTGGTTTGCAGCCAATACTGTGCTTGTACTTAAAGAAATGTTGGTTGCTATTGAATGGTTTGCAAAAAATTCATTAACCAAGGCGTTAGCTTTTTCATGATAAGAAACCATAACTGAATTGTCTATTTTTAGCACGGGGATGGCCAAATGCTTCTTTTTTACGACCTTAATCATATTCCAGAAGGGCTTGCTGCCCTTCTCTAGGCATTGAAGTTTAATATTCCAAAGCCTATTTCTAAAGTCAAAAAGTTTGTCTTTCAATATTGCACTTAACATTTTGGTCACCGATAGATAATAATAAATACGGCTCCTAGTCCACACATATCTGGAGCTATTCCTCAAATTGATCAGTTGCAGAATATTTAAGGGTAACTTTATTGTCTGCCTATGATTCGTTTCTACTTTCGGAATAGATTGATCTACGCTTTCAAGCACGCTAGAAGTGAAGAAACTAATACGTTCATCAATTTGGGACTCCGATGTTCCTTCTAGAAAAACTTCTCGATTTTCTCTCAATTTCGACCCTAGAATGTTTTTATACCTATTCCAATTAGCATTTCTATAGTCATATCTGGTGTTTCTATATTCCTGTAGTGCTAAATTAGTAGAGATTTTGAGCAGCAAATGGTCGGAGCTCAATTCATTTAACACCAGAGGCTGGGTAAAAAGGTAAGGCTTATTGGTCAAAAATATAAGTATGATCAGGTGGATACAGTATACTGAATGGGTATCTAGAAATCAAATCTGCAAGTACGTTGTCCCAGAAATTTGCTTTGAGGCAACCCCAGCTCCTGTGCCTACTAATTATGCCCCTAATTAAGATCACCTCCTATCAAAAGAGTATCGTTAAAGCTAAGAAGCTTACGAAAATCGCTAGATAAAACACACTGATTTCTTACTGATGCACGTGTGCCAGGAAAATAAACCGACAAAATTTTTACAGATCGTCCATTAAGAGAAAAAAAATCGATTTCAATATTTTCTATAAGTTTCGTGTTAATTACAGGAAGTACTTTATATTTTAATGTTCTTTTGACGACAATGGCAATACCGCCACCCCTTCTCTCTTCTCTATCTAAACGGTAGCATTTATAATGACTATTAGATATATTTGTACAGTTAGCCATGTTTCACTAATTAATCCAACGTATATATTATACTTGCTTAAAAAAGCAAAAAATTCTAAAATTTTACCTCGAATGCTTCTAGCATTCCAACAATAATACTTAAATTACAATTCATTATTTACCTTGATACAAATACTTAGTAGCTAATTGTGCAATAGTATTGAATTGATCAGCTTTTGTTCTGCAGTTTCCTAGACGCGTGAGCATCTCTGCCATAAGAGAGTTGATTTCTTCCATAGAGAACAACTGATTGTTCGTTCCCTTATGTTCGGTCGCGGTGTTATTGATGTTGCTGTTATTCCAGACGTTTGGATTGATTACCCCAGTTGGAGCTGAAGTAGGTGGTACAACATTTTTAGATTTCGCCCCGGGTGCAAGAAAATCATTACAATCGAGCTGGAATGATTGTCGAATGAATTTGTTCGCAGGAGCTGATCTGCTGCTGTTTCTCACAGAAAGCTTTTCTCTGACAGCGAAAAAGCTTTTTCGACTTGTGCAAGAGACATCAGTCGATTTGTGTATGCCGTTGCAGTTCGCACATTTAATGTTTTTAGAAGTGCAAGCTTTTGTCTCGTGATTTTCTGAGCAGATTCCAAAATAAGTTTTGATGTGGCAATTTCGCTCACTATGTCCAAACATCTGGCAGTTGTAGCACTGCTTGAGCTTTTTTCTCTGGTTGCGAGCGAACTCGCATTTGACTTGAGTTTTAAATATTGATTTAATATTTTTTTTCTTTGAATCATTTAGTCGTATGGAACCGCATTCGACAAAGACAAGATAGAAGACATCGATGTATTTATCATACTTCCTCTTAATCATTTTAATGTTAATGCACTTCAAGCCGAGGCGAATAAGTTCATTTTTAAGATCGTCTAGTGGAAGTTCATCAAGATCATACAAAAAAACTATAAGTGACCTTACCGAGGGAAGGTCATGTGTGAAAAACTGCCAGTTACTGGTTTTAAGCAAAGTGTAAATGTTTTTATGCGTCTTAGCACTTTCACAGATTATTTTAATGTCAATTGTTATTTTTTTAACACTGTAGTCTTCAATGTGGTTTTCGCGTAGGAATACGTGAACATTTTCAGCCGATTTTTGCAAGACACAAAAGGATGGAATTTTAAGTTTTTTAACCGAAGGGGGGGAAAGCACTGAAGTGGCGCGAAAGAATTAGTTCTAGAGCTATCACTTCTAGAACCCATTTTACGGCTTTTTAAAATTGAAGACAAGTTGTCCTCAGGAATAGGAGATCGATTTCTCTTAGGTATGTTCGTTGTTTGAGAACCACGTATATGTATTCACATTGATAGAAACTGAAGATTGTTGGATCTGTTAAGAACATTTTTATGATGAACTTGAAGGTCAACAATATTCGTAATTGTGTAGGCATTTGCGATTCTTGGAGATACAGAAATATTTAGATCAGTTTTTAAAATTCAGTTATTGTTACTAATTTAGTAATAAGTTGAATAGGTATAAGTATGGGAAGATGTATTATATTACGTTTGGTAAATTGGATTGAATTTATTATATTATCCAGTCCTTCACGTAATTTATTGGTCAAACATGTGAGAAGAATTATATGTTGAAAGGCAAGTTCTGCAGGTTCGAGTTTCTTCATTATACTCGTACTAGAGGTTGTCTCCTATTGTATTTTAGGATAGAAGTGAAACACGCGACTGTCTCTTATTGCACTCTTTATTACGACTAACTTAATTCTCAATCTTAACCTAAGTTCAAGTTAAATTCACCACACCGGATGTGAGTTGTCTCTTCTCAGGGTTGTCTCTTATAATTATGAATACAACTTTCTCCCCTGCTTATTTCAAAAATAAAAAAATTTTAAATATGCAAAAATAATTCAAAATATGCTTAATTTTAGTTTTAGTATTATTACAAAGAATACAATAATGTTAATTCATTCTCTTCTGTTGAAATTAAATTAAATACAAAATTTTAATAGAAATTCAAGATTATTTAAGTGTTCTCAATTCTTTTTATATTGTTTAAAGGTATAATTGTTGTAATTTTTTGATCGGAGTCTACTACTTCTTTTTACACTATCTAATATTTCGAATTTGTTTTTAATTTCTTTTTTCTTTGAACAGAAACTGTTTGTTTAAATTTACAATTTGTATCTTCTATTTTAATTTTATTTTCAATTGTATTTTTAGGAATTTTTGAATGCATATAATTAAATTTTCGTTTTAGGTGGAGTTTCCTTAAATAATTAACATGTACTATTTTAGTTTGATTTCCAATTTTTATTATGTATCGAATAAAAGTTATTTTCTTAGCAATAATTTAATTGATCCATTTTGTATAATTTTTAATATGGTTTCCGTACATACAACTCTCCCCAACTTTATATGAAGGCAATTTATAATAACTTTGTTTTTCTTGATTTTTTTTCATTTTTAGATACAAAATTAGCTTAATTATTTTTTTTTAGATTAAATGAAACTTATTTTTTATTATTAATTAAATCTAGTAAAACTATAGGCTTGAATGAAAATAACATTTCTGATGGAGACGTTGATGTAACAGAGTTCGGAGTATTTCGGTGATGCATCAAACGGAGTATTTCGGTGATGCATCAAAAATTTGGTAATGTTGTCGCGCAAATCTACATTTTGTTAATACAACATATGTTTTTTTTTTAATTATTCTTAACAATCTGGACATGCCTTTCGGCCAAACCATTTGACTGCGGATGATATGCAGGGCTGTGAAGTAGTCCAATTTGATTTCTATTACAAAACTTTTAGCATTAGTTGAACCCATCTGTACAACTTCAAGATTGCTATATGAATCTATTAAAAGAAAAAACGTTTTGTTTTGAAAGTAAAAGAAATCCAAATGGATTCTTTGAAACGGATACATAGTACAAGGCCATTTAGTTCTAACAATTTCTTTTGGAACGTTTCTAGTCGCCTGACATTCTTTACAAGACTCAACAAAGTCTTTAATTCCTATGTCCAGCTTTGGCCACCATAAATAAGACCTAGCTGCTTTCTGCATTAACACTATACCATCATGGCTTTTATGCAATAAATTTTAAACATGCATTTGTAAATCACTTGGAATTAAAACTCTATCATTATAAAAAATACATCCATTTTCGATGCTAAGTCAATTTCTAAATTTATGATAAGGCTTAAATTCATTACCAACTACTTTAGGCCAACCATTTTTAACGAAATTGTATACTTTGCGAAGTATAGGGCTTTTCTTTGTCTGTTCTTCGACCTTTTTAAAGTCTATAGGCGCCTTACTTAGACAATTAATCTAATTTATATTAACTGATTCAACATTTGTAGACTCACTTACTGGTAGCCTTGATAGAGCATCAACATTTGCTAAATATTTGTCTGGACGATGAACTATTTTATATTGATACATGGATAACGTTACTGCCCATCTTTGCAACCGAGCCACTGCAACGGCTGTTGTACACTTATTATTGTTAAATATCTCCTTAAATGCTTGGTTATTGGTCTGAATTGTATACTCCTTTCCATAGAGATATTTAAAAAACTTTTTTACTGCTAACATGACTCCCAAATCTTCACGGTGCAGTAGCGAATAACCTCTTTCAGCATCTGATAAAGTGCTGCTAGCAAACAGAACGGGTTTCTGAACCCCGTCTATTAAATGAGCAAGTACTGCCCCTACCCCTTAGGGACTTGCATCCGTAGAAACTATTATCGGTTTAAGGGGATCAAAAAGGGTTAAGACGTTATTGTTAATAATTAATTGTTTGGAATTTTCAAATTCCTTTATCACAAACTTGAGTTCACTTAAAAGAATTCTTTTTCTCCACAATTCATACATATTTTTCAACTCGGACGATAAATTAGGAATAAATCTCCTATAATAATTAATTAATCCTAAGTAGGATTGAAGTTCTTTTAAATTTTTAGGTGCAGGCGCGTTTTGAATGGCATCGACTTTTTTTGGATTAGGCTTTACAATGTTATGACTTAAAACATTGTAAAAATCTGCATTTTTGCAGATTGATTTTAACTTTATGCTTATTTAATTTATTCAAAACCAAATATAGCTTTTCTTCACAATCTTTGAAGGTTTTCCCTCCTATAATTATATCGTTTACGTATGCGAAAAAGTTTTCAATGCCCGAAATAATTTGATCAATGGTTGATTGAAAAATTGCTGGTGCGCAGGCAACCCCATAGCCTAAATACATAAATTGAAATAAACCCTTCATTGTGCTTATGGTAAGAAGCTCTTTTGAGTCTTCCGTGAGCTCTAACGGCTGGTAAGCGCCAGCTAAATCTAAAACACAAAAGATTGCACAGTTTGAGAGGCTACCGAAAATATCCTCTATATTTGCAAAAGCACAATGCTGCGTTTTTAAAAGCTTATTGATTGTGACCTTACAATCTATGCAAATCCGATCGCTGCCGTCAGGTTCTGGAACACACACCACTGAAGATGCCCTTTTGCTGTGTGTTTTCTTTCTTCAAAGGTAGACAGTGATATGCTTTCTATATTATCTTTTTCTAGTTTGTTCTTTAGATTCTGAATTATATAGAAGAAGTGTTGATGGCTAGCTTTTTCCCAGCTGCTTCTTTTTATAAAGTAATGGTAAATATTATCCTAGTTCTTAATGTTATTTGAACAAATAACACTATACAATTCATGGGGTTGATTTTTGATTTTGTGACTAATCTATTATCATTACCAAAGCCAATACTCTTTAAATAAGCTATATGGTCTTTTGAATTCAGTAAATAAGAACTATTCTCTGAATAGTCAAATACTTTCAACTTGATGAGTAATCAAATTTTAAATAACCGTAGTAAATTTTTCAGCTAGTAAAGTAATAGCAATATTTCCGTTGGTGGTATTAAATTTGATTCTTGATAAGCAGTCAGCTGAATTTATTTTTCTTTGTTTATTCTACTATATCATATTCATATTCTTTTAGTTTGAGTATAGTTTATCTTAAGAGTCTTGAGACAGGATCTTTGCAAGAAAACAGACATTGTAGTGGTCGATGATCGGTAATGATCGTAAAATTTTCTTCCATAAAGATGTAGACGAAAATGATTAATGGTCATACTATCGCTAAGAATTTTCTTTCTATAGTACTATAGTTTGACTTTGCATTGTTTAATGTACGAAGTGCAATGACTATTGGTAAATCCTTTCCTATGGCTCCCTGAAATAATATTAAACCAATAGCAGAATCAGAAGCATCTATGGTACTCGTAACTAAAAATTATTTTGTAAAATTAGGATATTGGACTATAGGTTCTGTTAAGGGCTTATCTTTTAATTGCACATATTAATTTTCTGGCTCCTTACCCCAATAGAACTCGTCATCCGTTTTTTAATAAATAAGTTAAAGGTTCTGATATTCTACAGAAATTTTTAATGAAACAACGGTAATAACCGACTAGCCCGAAGAAAGATTTAATGTCTCTAGGCTTAGAAAATTCTTTATTTACCTCTACATTTGAAGGATTGTTTTTTAAACCGTTTTCAAAAATCAAATGTCCGAGAAAGCGACTTCTTTTCGAAGAAACTCACACTTACCCGTTTGAATTGTTAAATTATTTTGCGCTAGTCTCTGAAAAACTTCAGTGAGTTTATTTTCAGGTTGCGGTATAACAACCTTATCAAGGTAAACAAAATACTTTTCGCCAATCAGTCCAGCAATTATGCATTGAACGCTGAAATGTAGCGGAAGCTTTTTTTTAGGCCGAATGGCACACGGCCAAATTCGTAGTGACCATTAGGCATAGAGAAGGCAGCCTTTGACTTGTTTTCATCTTTTACAGTGATTTGGTGGAACCCAGAAGCGAGGTCCAGGATTGTGAACTATTTACTGTGACTTAATTGGGCTAGTATTTCACAGATATTGTGTAATGGGAAATAATCTCCTATAGTAGCATCGTTGAGCTTCTTATAATCGATTACAATCCTCCATTCATTTTTACCCGAAATATTATTTTTTTAGGGACCACCCATAAGGGTGTTCCCATTGAGAAGTGGAAGGTCTTATAACTTTTTTATCTAGTATAGTTGAAATTTGATTACTGACTTCCACTTTGTGTACTTCTGGATATCTATAGGGTTTTGCCTACTATTCTCTAGATTAATTTCATTTTCAAGAGATTTCAAAGTTGAAAGTACAATATGTCTCTTTCCAGGAAAAATATTGTAAAATGCAAGCTACGGCTCGAGTAGATAAAACGATATTCTGTGAAATTTATTTCTTTATTTTCTAGTCTATAGAACAATTCAAGTTCACACTATACTATTCTTCGCAAATTCTTTTCTTACAAGGTCTCTTTCCTCTCAAATCACTTTATCTCCTTTCAATTACTTAATTCACAAATCAAAACTAATTACTTTTTCGTGTTCACTCTCAACTTTCAATTTATCACCAAATTACAACTTCGCCCATTATCACTTTTCCAATCTCTTCGCCACGGTTCTAAACCAACTGTCTTTTTTTGATCGCCATCTGTCCTTATATAGCAGAAGTTTCTGATAGCCAGAAACTTCTAGCAAATTCTTCGACCACTGGAACAAGAGAAATAATTCTTGCAGTTATAATTCCCTTTTATCCCTGATATTATTCGTCTCTTTCGTTGACATGAGCTGTGGAGACTTCGTCCCAGACACGAACCTCGAATGAAAGGACAGTTCGAACCAAAATTCTGCCAGAATGGAAAGTCACTTCGGAATTTGCTGCATAGACATAGGAGCGTAGTTATTATTATGCTACACTGCCCCCCTCTTAGACGTGTTCGTCCCGAACAAGTGCATCCTCATTTCGGCCATTGTATCGACTCAGTCGGTCCACATGAACCACTTTCATTTTGGCCCTCGGTCCTCGCTGGATGCGGTAGACAACATCGTTGATGCGGGTTACTATTCTGTAGGGACCTTCCCAGTTCCGCTGTAATTTAGGTGATTTCCTATTTTGGCGATGGGGATTATACAGCCACACCAGATCTCCTTCCTGGAATCCTGACGTTGTCGCCTTGGCATCATACCTGGTCTTCATGCGGTCGCTCGTCATCTTAATCTGGCTTCTGGTCCTTTGGTGTATGTCCCTAAGCCTTTCCCTAAGGTCCGCCACGTACTCTTCTTCATTTCTGGGCTCATTGGTAGGAGATCCAAATTTCACCTCACTGGGTAAACGAGCTATTCCACCAAATAAGATTTCGAATGGCGTATGTCGAGTAGTGCTATGCACGGCACTTCTATAGGCCATCAAAAACAAGGGAATCTGCCGGTCCCAATCCCGTTGGTAGTCACCTACGACCTTCGAGAGATGTTCGTCCAAAGTCCTATTGAAACGCTCCACCATACCGTCCGACTGTGGATGAAGCGGGGTTGTCCTTGTCTTTTTGATTCCGAGTAGTTGACACATCTCTTGGAAGATTCTTGACTCGAAGTTCCGCCCTTGGTCAGAATGCAATTCCAAAGGCACACCGAATCTGCTAACCCAATTGTAGACGATCTGTTCCGCCACGGTTCTGGCTTCCTGGTTAGGGATCGGAAACGCTTCCGGCCACTTACTGAAGTAGTCCATCACTACGAGTATATACCGATTACCATTGTCGGTTTCCGGAAAGGGCCCTGCGATGTCAATGGCGATTCGTTCGAAAGGTGCTCCCACGTTGTATTGGTGCATCTTACCTCGAGTTTTGATTCTCGGACCCTTGCTAGCTGCACACACGTCGCATTTTCTGCACCAGTCTTCGATATCTTCCTTCGCTTTTAACCAATAAAAACGTTCTCGTACCTTTTCTAGCGTCTTATTCACTCCCAAGTGGCCTCCGGTCGCCCCGCCATGCATTTCCTGTAACACCTCCTTGACCCTCGTCCGCGGTACGACAAGCTGCATTACAAACGACTTTCCGTCGGAGGATTCCCATTTTCTTCTCAGAACACCTTCTTGGACATGGAGGGAGTCCCACTGCGCAAAATATGCCTTTAAGGTCGGGCTTCTGTGAGAGATGTCCTGATGATCCGGAATCGGCTCGATATCCGGGTCTTCCTTCTGAGCGTTCCGGATCTCATCTACGCTCCAGCCGGCGATAGGTTCGGCTCTCATTCTTTGGATGGAAACCAGCTCCCGTTCTTCCTGACGCGCACAATGTTTACAATCCGTTCTGCATGGTCTCCGGGACAATGCATCCGCATTAGAGTGGAGTTTTCCTTTACGATGCAGTATTTCGTAGTCGTAGATTTGCAGCCTTTCGATCCATCTTGCGACCTGACCCTCAGGACTCTTGAACTGTAATAGCCATTTTAAGGCTGCATGGTCTGTGCGAAGAACGAACTACCTCCCGTATTTGTGAAAATGCTTCGTAGCCAAGATCAAAGCTAGGAGTTCTCTCCTTGTCACGCAGTAGTTCCTTTCTGGCTTAGAGAGCACCTTGCTGAAGTACGCAACCACCTTCTCTTGGCCGTCATGCACCTGGGAGAGTACGGCTCCTACCCCGACATTACTAGCATCTGCATCCACAACGAACGTTTCCCCGGGAGTGGGGTGAGCCAGTATCGGGGCATCGCATAGCCGTTGTTTAAGTGCCTTGAAGCTCTTCTCGCACTCAATTGACCATTTGAATTGTTTTCCCTTTTCCGTCAACTGGTGCAGGTTCTTTACGATCCCGGCAAAATCCTTCACGAACCGTCTGTAGTAGGTGGCTAGGCCCAGGAAGCTCCTTAGTTGGTGTTTGTCTTTGGGGACTTACCAGTTTTTTACCGCTTCGACCTTCTCCGGATCGGTTCTCACTCCTTTCGCTGAAATTATGTGTCCCAGGTACTTGACTTCCGCTCTAAACAGGGCGCACTTTTTGGGGTTGAGCTTCAGGTGGGCACTTCGAAGCCTTTGAAACACATCCCTTAGATTGTCTCGGTGTTGCGCAAACGTTTTTCCTACGACGATGACATCATCCAAGTATACCAAACAGGTTTCCCATGTTAACCCTTGCAGGACACATTCCATCAATCGCTTGAAAGTCGCCGGAGCATTGCACAGCCCGAATGGCATTACCGTGAATTGCCATAGCCCATTTCCTGCGGTGAAGGCGGTTTTCTCCCGGTCTTCTGGATGGATCTGTACCTGCCAGTAGCCACTCTTCAAGTCGAGAGTGGAAAACCATCGGGCTCCTGATAGTGTGTCTAGCGTGTCGTCAATCCGTGGCAGAGGGTAGCTGTCTTTCTTGGTGTCGTAATTGAGCTGCCGATAGTCCACGCAGAACCGCGTGCTGCCATCTTTCTTCTTAACCAGTACAACCGGTGATGCCCACGGACTTTTGGAACTTTCAATCAGACCTTCTTTCTCCATTGCCGACACCATCTCTGCAACTTCTGTCTGCTTTGCCAATGGAAGGCGCCTAGCAGGCTGACGAATTGGTCTAGTATCACCAGTGTCTATTCGATGTTGTACCAGGTGTGTTCGGCCGTATTCACCGTCCTGTGAGGCAAATACATCAGCGTACTCATTGATAAGATTCTCTGCCATAGTTCGCTGCTCCTGATTCAGCTCACTGGACTGGAGAATCGTCTCTCTCGTTTCCGCTGTCCAAGGTGATGGGAGAGGTTTTGGAGCATCACGTTCAGATATTGTTGCGACGGCGGTAATCGGCGTGCATTTTCCAGTCACCTCCCCTCGCCTTAGTTTGACAGTGTGTGGTCTTGCGTTCAAAACTCTTAGTGGAACCATGGTGTTCTTTGGTTCGACTAACGTCTTTCCCACGATGTAGTCTTGAGAATTCTTCTCTGGGTCTGGTTCTACTATGTAGAATCGGTGGCTCCCAAGATCACCTTCCAGCTTCGTCCAAATGATTGTCTCTGAAGACGGCGGCAAAACTTCGTCTTTACTGATGACTGTCCTGAGAGTTACGGCACTCTCGTTTCCGTACACCATCGGAATCTCCACATTTCGATACCTCAGTACTTGCATCCCGATGTCCAGGATTACTTCATTTGCTTTCATGAAGTCTATTCCGATGATGCACTCGTCGCATATATCTGCCACCAGAAACGCATGGGAGAACGTCAGTCCCGCCAGAGTAATCGTAAGACGAACTTCTCCAAACACTTTCGCCATTTCCCCTGTTGCAGTCTTCAGGCAGTAGCTGTTGGTGTTGTGCAGCCAGACGCTTCTGACAATATCTCTTCTTACAATGGAGGCAGTGGCGCCTGTGTCGATGGTGGCTACGCACTTCTTCTTGTTGATTAGTGCCTCCACTGTCAGGCTCTTGTTACCCCGTTTGGTTTGCGAAACTTGAATGGTGGTCCTGGGGGCCTCGATTCCAGTAACCAACTTCTGCCCCGCGAAGTTGGTCCTTACGCATTTCCCGACTGCTGGTTTTGGGAAGTCTGACTGACAAGATGAATGTTATCACCGCCAGATGCTTCCTCTCTGCTTCTCCTACTTCCGCAATGTGGACAATTTCCTCGTCTAGGTGCACTTCTGCACTGCCGTTGTAGGTGTCCGGTTTGGTTGCAATTCCAGCAACGGATTTGACTTCCGCGAGCTTTGTCTTCATCCATGACGGCTGTTCTCTGGCATGAGCATTCCACGACGGACATTTCCCTGACACGGTGTGTTCCCTGGTATGCTTGGTCCGCAGCCTTCATTGACAAAGCGAATGCCAATGCCTCGGGGAGTGTTCGCTTTTCGGCCATCCTTACAGCCATTTGCAGTTGTCTGTCCTCTATGGCCTGAATAAAAGCTTCCACCGCCATTTCGTTGATAAGCTCCTCACCGGCTTTAGGGTATGAAAGATGGGCTAGTCGCTCTATATCCGCCTGCAACTTTTGGAGCGTTTCCCCCCTTTTCTGGACTCGACTACGCAGCTGAACCCTGTACACCTGCTGCATGTGTTCATCCCCAAACCGCATCTCGATAGCCTGAACCAGAGAGTCGTAGTTCTGCTGTTTATCTTCCGGGATGGTCTGCAAGAGCTCCGCAGCTGGACCCCTCAGTGCAAGTGTGAGTGCAATGGACTTCTCTTCATCGTCCCAGCTATTGGTCATTGCGGCCGCTTCGAATTGCCTTTTATAAATTGGCCATGATGTTTGACCATCGAAGATAGGAGGCTGCATCTCCTTTCTTCCCAGACCGTCAGTGGAATATTCCCGTGCTTTCTGTCTCTTCACGTTGCTGAGCTCCTTAGCAAGATTTTCGACTTGCTTTCCTACTATCTCGAATTTCGTATCCACTTTTTCAAACTGAGTCTCTATCTTCCCGAACTGAGTTTCATGTTTCTCAAAATTTTCATCGAATCTAGTTTCGACTTTTTCGAGTTGCGTCTCGACCTTCTCGATTTTCTCTTCGATCACTTCGAATTTGGATTCCAAGTTCTTGTTTTGCTCATTAAGTTTACTTTCCAGAGCATCTAGAGAATTTTTTGTTCGTCCATTGCTTTCTTTTGTTCATCCAGCTTAAGTTCTAGAGAATTCTTTTGTTCGTCCATTGCTTTCTTTTGTTCGTCCAGCTTAAGTTCTAGAGAATTCCTTTGGTCGCCCATTGCTTTCTTTTGTTCGTCCATCGCTTTCTTTTGTTCGTCCAGCTTAAGTTCTAGAGAATTCCTTTGATCTTCTATTGCTTTCTTTTGTTCGTCCATGACTAACTTAAGTTGCAGGAACAGACTTGTTATACCCGGGTCGGCTGCTGTACTTGCTGGTTCCTCTTCCACGTCAAACTCTACGTCGTGCAGATTTTCACCTTCCTGCGTTACTGCTTCTTCCAGACGAATCAGTAGGGCATCTTTTCCCCCAGTTGTGTCGAGGTTCCGCTTACTGAGTTCTGCCTTAAGTTGAGTTATAGTTAGTTTTCCCAATTTGCGACCCATTTTGCGCAACTAATTAACTCAACACAGAAATCGTTTTTTTTTTTTTTTTTTGCTTGTGCAATTTCACACCACGGAAATAGTTATTCACAGAATAAGTTTTATCCCGCTTCTGACACCAATGTAATATGCAAGCTACGGCTCGAGTAGATAAAACGATATTCTGTGAAATTTATTTCTTTATTTTCTAGTCTATAGAAAATTTCAGGTTCACACTATACTATTCTTCGCAATTCTTTTCTTACAATGTCTCCTTCCTCTCAAATCACTTTATCTCCTTTCAGTTACTTAATTCACAAATCCAAACTAATTACTTTTTCTTGTTCACTCTCAACTTTCAATTTATCACCAAATTACAACTTCGCCCATTATCACTTTTCCAATCTCTTCGCCACGGTTCTAAACCAACTGTGTCTTTTTTTGATCGCCATCTGTCCTTATATATCAGAAGTTTCTGATAGCCAGAAACTTCTAGCAAATTCTTCGACCACTGGAACAAGAGAAATAATTCTTGCAGTTATAATTCCCTTTTATCGCTGATATTATTCGTCTCTTTCGTTGACATGAGCTGTGGAGACTTCGTCCCAGACACGAACCTCGAATGAAAGGACAGTTCGAACCAAAATTCTGCCAGAATGGAAAGTCACTTCGGAATTTGCTGCATAGACATAGGAGCGTAGTTATTATTATGCTACAATATACTTGAATACTGATTGCATACTCGTATGTTAAAAAGACTTAGTTTTTTTTTATTGATTGAGATGTTCTGCTTTTATTTCTTTATTTATAAGGTCTATTCAATCTAAAACTTCATTAATTCCATTTTGAAGTTGAAAAGATTCTAGCTAGTTCTAAATTAGCGTCAGCGCTTAAAATGTTCACTGAGTTATGAAGTAATACACTTCATAAGTACTCTAGCTATAGCTTGAACTTTAATATCAGTTTTAGTAATTGCTTTGCTGGGATATACCCCTTCTAATATTAGAAGTTCCGGTAGAACTCCTTCCCTAACTTCTTGATTTCATATACTTATTTTTATTACAGTTTCTGATTGTTAAAAAATTGAATAACTTCTCGGCTATCAAAACATATGGTTTTGGTTTTATAATTCGTATTAATTCGTTCAGCAACTAAAAACCCATTGCCAAATATGTCGTCATAATATCGTCATTTTTGGCGAAGAACCACTAAAATTTAAAGCTTTTTAATTTTTCTGACTGAATAAAAAATGTACGATTTATAAAAAGTACGAGTATAGTTTCAATGGGATTTTTACCATCATTTATTCCTTTAAGTGTCAATATACCATTCTTTTATAATAGATATAGTTGTATCAGTGTCAATTAAAAATATAAACCTAGTTTGGATCTATTGGACTTAAATATGACAAAAATTGTATTGTTTTAAAAACGAATTTTAGATGAACAGTGAAATTTAAAGAAAAATCCAGGATATTTTTTTTATTTTTTACGATTTTTACCGCCCACAATCATAGGAAAGTGTTTAACAACATTGTGTATGTTTAGTTATTGTTTATTTATTTTGGATAGTGAACGCAGAAACAAACTGCAATTAACTCTTCAATACGTTAATTAATTGCGATAAAAAATATGAATAACGAAAGGATGACGGTGTTTCAATTTCCTTTAAGAAATTTGATTTCAGCAAATTAAATTTTGCTAGCGAATTGTTCGCGCGGTTACCAGGTGAAAAAAAAAACTGATGGGCTCTAGTTAGAGACTTGTCTCGTTATTATTACTTATTTAATGCACACCCAAACAAAATCAGTGTATGTACATATGTATTACACAATGTATTTACGAAAGTAACATGTTTGTTTTTGAACTTCTCTGTTTTCTTATTCCTAATTCTCCGATGAAATTTAGTTGTCAGTTGACAACAAATTTATTGGATATGCCTTCTTCCCCATCCAGTAAAGTTGAATATCTTCAATCATTTTTCTCTTCATTTCGTTCTTTGAATTGAATGCAGCTTTGATGAATGAAATATTGCTAGATTGAGTAGTTGAAAGTCGCTCAAAGTCGCTAATTTTGTTATAACCGCTACTAATCTAAGACAAAATTTCTGTTTTAATGTTAGCTGCATTGTTTTATTGAATTGACCCAGTTTGGCTCAATTTTCAATGCACAAGACAGTACCCAAACAAGAACCAGCCACTGAGCTGTTTCAAGTAATTCGAACTGGATTGATTAATTCTAAGACTAACTAACTAACAGATAAAGCACGCATCCAACATTGGCAGATGTTATTTGTAGCTTTATTTGCATATATATATATCTTAAGGTGGCATCGAATTTTCTTTAAAGTGCACGTAAAAACAAATTTCATCTTTGTTCCTTGTTTGTACTAATTTTAAAGCTATTCCTTCTTTTTCCCCTTGAATTCCACTTGTCAAACATTAGCAAACCAAAAACTTGCAAAAGAAACTACATCGTTATACAATTTTTAAATAAATAATAGACAAATTATAAATTACTAAGTTCTAAGCAAAATGAGTAATAAATATACAACTAATTTATCCTTAAATTATTTCAAGGCACGGCCGTTTGTAGATCGTGAGAGAGAGAGAAAGATTGGTGTAGTAGTTTGAATTGAATGTCAGATGATATTGAATTTCAGTAAACTCGAAGGGTGATGTCCAGATAACTAGGAAGCATTTCTGTTTTGCAATTTTTGTCGTTGCTTATGATTTACAGTACTTTTTCGTCCTGATATCATTATGACCAAGTTGTACTTCCAGCCATATGACCACCCCACTGCCAGTGTTATGTCTTCGCAGTAGAGTTGATACATCCTTTTTGCAATTGATAGTGTTTTTTTTGATTTATTTAAGGCGAAATAAATAGACGATTGTGGACATAAGCATTTGAACCGTGAACTTGCAGCGTGACAAGCTATGATGTTAGCACTAGTTAATATTTGGTGTCGCTGTTGTCCTCGAAAATTCTAAAAATAGCGACATGTCGCTAAATCGTCATCACTGCAAGCAAGTGGGAGCAAGAGATTTATGGTTCGTATCCAAGCCAAAAAAAAAAGAAAAGTTTTCTCACGGTCTCACCTCTCGCGAACTTCTGACGAACATCCGAAAAAAGCTTCTCTGAATCGAAAAAAAATTGCCATTCGGAATAACACTGTAGGTCCCGACCATTCGTGATCGCCAACATTTTTATTTCAATATTTATATTCAAATAAACATAAAAATCTACATATACGAGTATAAATTATTATTATATAAACAAAATATTAAACAAACCATAATAATTTTTAATCCGGTAGGTTGGGCCTCCTACCGGATTAAAAATTGAATTAGAAAAGTCCCCGTATTTTTATTTTTTTGTACCGCTAGTTCATTTATGTTGTCGCTATTTTCCTCTAAAAGATGCTAAGGATAGCGACATTGTCGCTAGATTGGCATTACTGGCAAGCAATCGTCTTAATTGTGTACTGCTTTCTTGACTTGTCTGGAGGAAATGTTCCGAATATTGTTTGATGCATTCAAAACCAAATTGAATTTGGAACGTTCCATCTGAACAAATCGAAGAAGCTCGGTGTTTTTTTTTTCCATATACATTATATCCATATGGATCCTGACATTCAACTTACTCGTACTTGTAACTCTACCTACTCTTTTTTCCTCTTTTTAGGGCCCAGCTTTTTTCCTTGGATAGGAAATGCTATGCAACTTAGACGTCAGGCTCGTCAAGTCGGAGGCCAACACCTTTTATTTGAAAAGTGGGCGAAAAGATATAAAAGTAATGTCATTGGGCTGAAGTTGGGAAGCGAATTTGTGATTGTTGTTCTTTCTTACCCCATGGTGAGGCAAGTTCATCTGAATGAAACATTTGAAGGAAGGCCTGATAACTTTTTTCTAAGGTTGCGTACAATGGGAACAAGGATGGGTATAACTTGTACCGATGGAAAACTCTGGTATGAGCACAGAAATTTCTCAATGAAACAGCTACGGCATATTGGGTATGGACGAAGCCCAATGGAAGTTCATATAACACATGAGACAGATGATCTTATTCTTTATATAAATAAACTAAATCAAACTGCAGTCTGGCCGGGATCTTTCTTAGCTACAAGTGTGATTAATGTTTTATGGTCCTTAACAACTGGAAAACGTATAGAAAGGAATGATGAGCAACTTGAAGTACTACTTTCCTTGTTAAGGAAAAGATCAAAAGCTTTCGATTTATGCGGCGGCATTTTAACACAGTTCCCATGGTTAAGATTCATTGCGCCCAACAGAACGGGATATAATCTAATACGTGAACTTAATAAACAGCTGCATAATTTTATTATGGACAGTATAAATGAACACAAGCTAGAATACTCCAAAAAAAATGAAGAAAAGGATTTGATTTATGCATATATAAAAGAAATGACCTCTCAAAAGGACTCTCCAAACAGTTCATTTAATGACACTCAATTAACGATGACAATACTAGACTTTTTTATTGCTGGCTCACAAACTACCAGTAACACAATAGATCTCGCTTTAATGATGATGGCTATGAGAGATGATATACAAGAAAAACTATTTAAAGAAATCAAAATAAACCTCGACAGTCAGGAGTTTCCACACTTTAGTTCCAAAAGGAGGTTTCCATATATGAATGCATTTATAATGGAAGTGCAACGATTTTTTCACATTACACCAATTACAGGCCCACGTAGAGCATTATGTGAAACTGAGCTATCTGGGTATAAAATACCCAAAAACGCTACTGTTTTAATGAGTTTAAGGAGTGTTATGATGGACAAATTACATTGGAAAGACCCACAAGAATTTCGCCCTGAAAGATTCTTGGACGGCGATCAAAATGTGATAAATGACGAGTACTTCATTCCTTTTGGACAAGGGAGGCGTCGTTGTCTAGGTGATGTACTAGCCAGATCATGTTTGTTTTCATTTTTATCTAAAATCATCGAAAACTTTTATCTAAGAGTTCCTCCGCATAGTACTTTGTGCACAACACTCTTACCAGGAATAACACTATCACCGAGACCATATAAAATAATCTTCACTAAAAGGAGCTAATGATTTATGTTATCAATGGTGCTGTAATATACACACATATATATTTTATGAAACATTTTAAACACATGTCAAAAAGAAAATACATTTTCACTAATCTGTACATACAATATATCTATTTGTGTACACTTTATAAAGGTATACACATATATACATAAATAAAAAAAAATCAGTAATCTGTACCAGGTGTATTATTTGGAGCCAAATTCGACTATAATGGTAAGTTCTCTTAGAGATGTTACGGTAACAGTTAATTTATTAGGCTTATTTTTTGCAGTAGTTTTGTTTAAAACATGGAACAAAATCATACCCGTCCATCCTGTTTTATGAGACTGCAAATAATTATTTCTCTTCATAGAAAATGTCTATCATCTCAATTTCTCAATGGTACCAGATTTTGCTTCACAATATCTTCACGGTAACTCTAATTTTAATAAAGGACGCATTTTTTTATTAAAAAAAAAAAATAATAATGAATAATGAATATTTAGAAATGAAATAGAATGTTAAATCTAGCTTCCTAATTTAATAAATTTGATATAAATTCTTCGCATGCCGAACCAATAATATTAGAAAGTTAATATTATAAGTAAGGATCAGCGTTGCCTCCTTTGCTACTGCAGTAGTAAATTACTACTTCTTTACGGCTTAAAGACCTTACTTCTACTATTAACAAAATTTTACATATTTACTATTTTTAAAGAGTATAAACGAGCAAACGTACCTACATAAATGGCAAAATATGCAACTCTTAAAGTACTAAAATCTTGGAAGAATGTAGCTTGAAAACTTCCCAGCATAGTTATTTGTTTTCAATGAATTTCTTTATAGTAGATACTTCCCCCTTCGGGATAGGGGATAGAATATACCCGAGGTAAGAAATGCCTGTCGTAAAAGGCGACTAAAATCCAAACCGTTTAAACTTTTAACAAAAGTTAAAAATATGCAATGAACAAAACAGAAGATTTTAATACCCCAGGTGGTACTCTATTCAAAATGGTAAATCCAACCTTTTCGGAGGTCGGTCACACGGATTCTGTGGGGGGATAATTTATTGCTCACCGACAACCCTTTTGGAAAATATAAGAGGGTAGAGAGAACACAACCGTCAAATACAATGGGTGTAAACCAAACTCTGAAGACTAAATACTCTTCGAAGAAAGAGATGGGTTTAAGCAACTAAACGAGACATTAATTCAGGAAGTTAATAGTTTAAAGCAAGAGTTGCAAGCGTTGAAACAACAGATTAATAGCCAAAATAGAGAAAAAGATAAAATTAAAGTAGTTGAGTTCTCAACTGATGAGGAAGAACTACTGAGAGAGACCGAAGTAAAACCCAAAAACGGGAACAAATATAAAAAACGAAAAATGAGTGCATCCCCAAAGATCTCATCTCCGAAAGAAAGCTACCAAGTTACGGAGCATATCCCAAACAAAGAAAATACAATTCTAAAGCCAGCCAAACCTCCATCAATTATTGCACTGCAAATAATAAAGTATGACAGCTTAGTTAAGTTTTTGGAGGAAAATAAAATTAAACCAGCACAATGTTAATAAAAAGTAATGACATTAAAATTAATATATATGAAGAAGTTTCTTATAGAAAATTTACCAAAATACTTAAACAAAAAAAGGGGCAATGGTACTCTTATAAGAACAAACAAACAAGACCAATTAAGGTTGTTTTAAAGAAACTACACTTCTCATGTTCACCAGAGAGTATAGTTTCAGATCTAAGAAGGAAGAACTTAAAGATATTGGAAGCTGTTAATATGCTAAAATTTAAAAGCAAAGTACCGCTTCCAATGTTTATGCTGACTTCTGAGCACGACGAAAATATCCAAAAGATATACGAAATTAGAGATATCCTTGGAATGAAGGTAAAGATCCATGCCAAAAGGAAATCAAAACTAGTCCCACAGTGCAAAGATGCATTAAGTGTGCAGGAAATCACCATACTAAAGACAGCAAAATGTGCCGATTACAACAAAAGCATCCAGCCAACTATAGAGGCTGCTTAGTTGCTAAGCAGATTCAACTGATAAAAGACAAAAAGCATAAACAAACTAATCCCAATTCAGAAAAGGACACACCTAAAGTCGTAAAGGATTAGCAACCGACAACGCCAAAAGAAGTACCCAAAGTCCAAAAAATTATAAACAAAGTCCTAAGACTAAAAACAGGAGCGGGCACGGGCTGCATCAAAAAATTTCGAAAAACCTATAGCTACAACAAAAACAAAATCAAATGCTAGTATGAAAAACCTTCATGCAAAAAATTCTAAATAGAATGGAAAGCATGTGAAAAAGCAATAAAGCTATATTAGAAAGAATCTTCTTCCTTGAGAGAAAAAGCAGCAATAAAAAGGCTGCACAAAAGAGACACACATGGTGGATAATATAAAAATCCTGGAATGGAATGCTAATCGTATCGAGAATCATAAAGAAGAAATTCAAGTAGTTCTCGACATGAACAAAATAGATACATATATGTCTTGTCTCAGAGACGCATTTTAAATTGAAAACAAACTTCAAACTGCGAGGGTACGAATTATATCACTACCCACACCCCCATAATTCGGCAAAATGCGGAGCTGCAGGTATAGTAAAGAATACGATCGATCACCATATAGAAGTCAAATTCCAATCATATGCGATACAAGGAATATCTCTAAATATAAAAACGAAAAGTGGATAAATAATATCAGTTGCATCAATTTACTGTTCTCCCAGCTATGGTCTTAAGAAAAATGACTTTTTAGGCCTCTTCCATATATTTCGTAATAGATTATAGATTATCATCGCAGGTGGAGATTTTAATACCAAAAACAAGTATTGGGCATCTAGTTTGACAAATACGAGGGGAAGGCAGGTAGGTAGGTAGGTAGGTGTGGTTGAGACAGCATGCGATGCTGAAACATAATTAGCGCAGTGGCGCCGTTTTAATACCACAACTCAAGTGACCTAAATTTTTGTAGAAACTGACGTTGGACTTGTGGGAAAGTAGAAAAAAGGTTATTTAAAGCCACCCCGTGGCATTGAGGAAACTGATGATGTCTCCGCTAACTCACTAATATTATCAAAAAGGTGTCTGCCAAGTATACGGTGTCTGACCCTACTAAGGGCCGGACACTTACAAAGGAAGTGAAGCATTGCTTCAGGCTCTTTGGCCACATTGCAGCTACGACAATGTGCATTAAAAGTAATACCCAGTCTGGCTGCGTGGACTCCTATGGGCCAATGGCCAGTGCTAATTGTCAGAACTCTAACAATATCTGCCCGGGTTCTGTTTAATAACTCTAGTGTTCTGCGCAGTTATACTTGGGCCACATCTGCCTGGATATGACAAGGTTATGCAACCCTCGTCATCTATTACCAGCATCTGTAAGGAAATGAGCAAAGATTCTACCCTTAAGGGCCCCTAACGGAATGTTGACATCCTCCGCACGGGAGCAATCAAGGGCAGATCCCTGCCTCGCCAATTCATCAGCCCTTTCGTTTCCGTCAATGTTACTATGACCAGGCACCCAGATGAGGCTGATCCTAGACCGATGACCGAGTGCGGCAAGCTCCTTCTTGCATTGTTCCACAAGTTTGGAGGAGGAAGCCGCAGATACGATGGCTTTGATAGCGGCCTGGCTATCAATAAAAATGGCTATGGTGTTAAGTTTTATCGATGTATGTTTGAGGAGACGGCACGCCTCTCGTACAGCAAGAACTTCCGCCTGGAATACGCTGCATGAATTGGGAAGACGGAACGAACTAGAGATATTGAGGGATTCAGAAAAGATTCCCGCCCCTACCCCGCAGTCCATTTTCAACCCGTCAGTGAAAATGGTTGTATTGAACTCGTTAGTCACCGTGACACATTTCCATTCCGCCCTGGAAGGGAATCTCACAGTGACATCATTTCGAAAGTTCACCCTGGAATTATGTAGTCGGTCGGATTTGCCGCCAACTCCCGAGGTAGCAGATTAAGAATGCTGTTGTGGCCGTAGAGACTATCGCACCAGCTACCTGTTTCTCTTAATCTAACCGCACTACATGCTGATATGTACTTTATATGAAGGCCGAGTGGTGTAAGGTGAAGGATTACGTTCAAGGCTTCCGTTGGGCATGTTCTCATCGCCCCTGTAGCACCTAGAGCCGCAGTCCTTTGTACTTTGTTGATGAGTTTTGTAATGTATGCTTTATTAACCGCCGGCCCCTAAACTAGCGATCCATAGGAAAGAATAGGGCGCACCACCGCAGTATACATCCAAATGACCATCTTCGGACGGAGTCCCCATTTCTTACCGAATGTTTTGCTACAAGCATAAAAAGCCACACAGGCTTTCTTTACTCGCTGTTCAATGTTAAGCTTCCAGCTTAATTTAAGGTCAAGTACCACACCTAGGTAATTAGCACTAGATGATAACGAGAGTAATTGGTTATTAAGCCGTGGAGGCGTGAAAGCCGGTATTTTGGTTTTTGTGGTAAAGAGCATCAGTTCAGTTTTGCTCGGATTGACCCTAAGTCCACATCCAGTGGCCCAAGTGCTAATCTTATCCAAGGCACCTTCCATAATCTCACTGATCACAGAAGGAAACATCCCCGATACCAACACTACTACATCATCCGCATACGCGACAACCTTGACTCCGTCTCGGTCAAGCCTACACAGAATTTTGTTGATTACCATAAGCCAAAGAAGAGGAGAGATAACCCCACCCTGAGGAGTTCCCCTTACAACGGATATGGGGGAAACACTATTACCGAGTGTCGATTGAATGATTCTGGTTTTTAGCATAGTCACTATCCACTTGCTAATAAACTCCCCTACACCCAGTTGGGATAGAGCTTCCTGAATCGATTCAGTACTAACGTTATTGAAAGCACCTTCAACATCTAAAAAGGTAGCAAGAGTAAATTGTTTGTAGTGTATTGTCTTTTCTATCGTACGCACAATTTCATGGAGCGCCGTCTCAGTCGATCGCCCCTTAGTGTACGCATGCTGAGATTTTGATAGAAGGGATATATCTATTGTATTACGGATGTGCGTATCTAATATACGTTCCAACGTATTAAGGAGGAAAGATGACAAGCTGATGGGTCTGAAATCCTTTGCAGATTCATGCCCCCGCTTCCCCGCTTTCGGGATAAACACAGCACGAACACGCCTCCAACTCAGGGGGACGTGGTTTAGAAGAATACAGCTTCTATAGATCGGAACTAGCCAAGGGACCACCTGATCCAGTGTTTTTTGCAGCATTACCGGGAGTATGCCGTCAAGTCCAGCCGATATATAGGGAGAGAAGCTGAAAATGGCCCAAGAGGTATTAACCTCTGTAATTATTGTCTTAATGTCATTCCAAGATGAGGATTGCACATCTTGAGGACAATTTGAGTGAGTAAACTCATTTTTGCACCCTGGAAAGTGAGTTTGCATTAAAAGCTCCAGAAACTCGCTAGAGGAATCCGCCCAAGTTGATAAAGGACGGACGGGAGTGTTCCTTGGATAGGATCTTACTCAGTCTGGCAGAGTCCTTGATGGTTTCAATGGACTGACAATAGTCCATCCAAGCCAGAGACTTGGCCCATTTAATGGATTTCTTATATGGTTGCCAAAGCTTGTGTCTATAGCAGACATTGAAGATTTCTCTGGTAATCTTCCTAAGATTAGAAAGATCTTCGTTCCACCATGAGGGAAATTTTTTCTTACTGAATTTAATAGGGCACGAAACCTTAAAAGCCGTACCCATGGCTTTTTCTAGAGTTGTGATCTTATCGTCAAGCTCCTTGACTATTCGATTTTCGCGCCGGGTGTACTGTGAAGTTTAGATTTAATAACCTGACCAAATTTGCACCAGTCAATTCTCTTAGGGTTTCTAAATGGCTTAGGTGCCTCGTCCTCGAGGCTAACATTAAAGATTATCCATTTGTGATCAGACAAAGATGGACGATCGGATACACAGACAGAAATGTTGGACATCACAAGGAAATCGAATAAAGACTCACCGCGTTTCTTGATTTCCGAGCTGCCCCATAGCGTATGTCTGGCATTCGCATCGCAGCCTAAAATCAATTTGCAATTTTTCTCCGCGATCGCTGATGTCAGCTGCCGTACCTTCTCAGGCGGTTATGGACTGTCTCGATCCATGTAAGCTGAGGAAATAAAAAGAGTGTCAGTTGCAACCTCCAATTTAACTACAGTTAAATCCGCAGAGCTAAAATTAGGGCACAGAAATACATGTATATGTTTTTTTTAGCCAGGATGCAGGTCCTAGGTTTATTACTAACGTGGTTAATGGTATTGTAGAAGATGTTGTACCGGTTGTCCTTCAGCCCTTTAACGGCTGAAACTTTCACCCAGGGCTCCTGAAAAAGGCTAACGTCGATGTCTTCCTCGCCTGGGAAAACACGCAGATTATCTGACGCACTCTTCGAGTGGCGCAGATTAATCTGTGCGATCTTCAACATTCGGAATGGTGGAGTTGGTAATGGCGTCGACAACCATGTCCTCCGACAACTTGTCGGTGCCATCAATTTTGCCTGTCTCATCGTCAGGACCAGATGGGCGGAAAACCTTGATTTTGGCATGCCTTATGCCAAAATGCAGTTTATGGTCGGCTTCTTCGAGTGCCACCAGGCACTCTTCGTTAATCAGAAGCAGAAAAGAGGAGCTGTTTTTCTGAGGTTCCTCTGCCTTGATGACTGCCCAGTCATCCATCGGAACCGCCGGGTTGTGTAGTTTTAGGCATTGAAGAAGCCTTCCTCCGTCAACCTTCATATTGATCAACCAGATGCGGGCCCTAGGTCTCCTGGGGATATCCTTGGCAGGGATAAGCTTGAGCTTCAAGCCTTCCCAGGCATCACTAACCTTAGTGATGCACTCTCCAAGGAAATCCTTAGAGAACTGGTCCTTGCATCTGATGACCCGATATCCCCTGACCAACTCGGCGGAGTCGAAACATGGCAGAGGTCTCCCTGGGTTTGCCAAAAGGTACTCCATGACCATATTGGACAACTTAGCCTCTATGCTGACCCAAGCTTCACCTATCGTCTTGCCGTCGGAGGAGCGCTCGTCCACCAGAGCGACCTGCAGATGGTCCCTTGCCACCTCGGAGAAGTGTCGCGTCATCTGGTTCGCACTCGCAGCATTCGTGCTTTGCTGTTGAAGAGAAGAAGAGGGGGTCCTGGCAAACTTGGTCTTTTTTGCCGCGCGATTGGTCTCATCTAGAGACCTGTTGCGCTTGTTAGCAATGGGTACCTTCTTCTTCTGTTGTTGTTTTTCAAGGTGGGCGATGTAGTCATCGACCACAGCTTGGTACTTAACTTTGTCCGCTACATCTTTCTCATGAACGCATGAAACGAGCCATCTTGTACTTGCCTTTCATGAGGGCTCCCGACGATTTTTTCTTGTTAGGCGAACCGTTGCCACTAACCTTAGTGGAGTTGCTTGCCGTTTTGATAGTGCGTTCTGTTGTTAATTTGTGAGCCGCCCCCTGTGCACCAGAGGGAGTACTGCTAGTACTGGCTGCGGCTGAGGGGAAGACTGTCGACTCCTGACTGGAGGCCAACAATTCGTCTTCAGATGAGGGGCCAATGTCTGGCGTCCTCTCGACCTTGTTTTTTTTCTCTTTTTCTAGCGTTTTTTTCTTTATTTGGATTCATTTTTTGGTCCCACGAGTAAGTCCGGAAAAGAGAGTCCATCCTGGCAGAGCCGACATACCAGGATAAGGCATTTATACTACCGACCTCGCCAGGGCATCGATAGGGACCGTTAACGATCAGCACCTTTAATCACCTGCTGGCCACGAAACCATCGGCACGGGTACCTCAACACCTTGGCTTAAGTGAGATTTATGGTTTACTCCAACCTCATCCTACTGGACCACAGCGCACGATTGAAGCATGCGTGTAAATCCTTAGCTGACACTAAACACCCGAAAGGTGAATAGCCATTTCCGGCGGACGCCCACGGGGAGGACCAAGGACGAGGATTTTGCCTGCCACGAGGGGAAGGTAATTATATGAAGTAATGAAAGAAATTAGCGGCAAATATAACTCAATGGGAAAACCTAGGTATTGGCCAACAGATAAGAAGAAAACCCCAGATTTTGTCGACTTTTTCGTTACGTTAAGATATTCTTATCTTGTCAAATACTATAAAAGTAGAAGGACCAGATCTTGACTCAGATCATTCCACAATACTTTTAACACTTCTCGATAAAATCACTAGCAAAAAAAAAACAGCCCAAAACTAACTAATAAGATGACCGATTGGTACCGCTTCAGAGAGAATCTAGAGGATAGTATTCAGCTCTCAGAAGCAATTGAAACAGAAGACCAATTAGAAAAGGCTGTTCAGATATTTACAGTTAATATCCAAAAAGCTGCATGGGCTGCAACACCTACATATAACTAAAACTAAAATCAAACAAAATTCATATCCAAAAGAAATATGTGATATAATTGCGGAAAAGAGAAGAGCTAGAAAACATTGGCAACAATCAAGGGCGCCCAGCGACAAAACAATACTAAATAATCTAAACAGTATGCTCAAAAGATCGATAAAAGAATTTAAAAATGAGTCTCTTAAAAAATACATATCTTACGAATGATGCTAGTACCAAATACTCACTCTGGAAGGCAACAAAGAAAATGAAAATGCCAATTGCACACATTCCACCAGTTAAAAACATTGAAGGTATCTGAGCAAGAAACAACCAAGAAAAAGCGAATTTATTTGCTGAGTATCTCGAAGGCGTCTTCCAATCATATGAAGATAAAGACTATAGAACGGGAGAATTGTGTGCAGAGGAGAGACATATTCAACCGATAACGGCAAAAGAAATTGCCAAAGAAATACAAGAATGCATCAATACTTAGAAAGCCCCAGGATTTGACTTGATATCAGGGGAAATCTGAAAGCAACTCCCAAAAAAAGGCTTAAAGAGACTAGCACAGATTATAAATGCTGCATTCAGGATAAGGTATGAACCTAGCATGTGGAAAGTCGCGGAGGTAATTATGATATCAAAACCAGGGAAACCACCTAGTGAAGTAACCTCCTACCGCCCCATATCGATTCTGTCTATGTTGTCCAAACTATTTGAAAATATGTTGATTAAACGTCTGCATAAAATAATTGAAGAAAAATCGCTAATCCCAAACCATCAATTTGGTTTTAGAAATAAGCACTCTACACGATTGATCAGGTGCATAGAATAACTGATAAAATCGAAAAAGCGTTTGAAGAAACAAATATATGCTCTGCTATATTTCTTGATATAGCTCAAGCTTTCGATAAAGTATGGCACAAAGAACTGATACATAAATTGCAAAAGCATCTGCCAAAACAATATGCAGAAATCCTAGAATCTTATATATTACAGCGAGTTTTTAGAATCAAACACTGAGATGACTACTCCACATTGTGAAAAATAGAAGCTGGTGTACCACAAGGCAGTGTGCGCTAGGCCCTGTATTATATCGCTTATTTACCCGCGACTTGCCATTTAGTGATGAAATAACTGTGGCAACATTTGCAGATTATACGAGTACTTCTAACCTTGCTGTGGGAGGAACTGTCGAAGTAGCGACGAAAAAGCTACAGAATGCAGTGAATAATATATCAAAATGGACCAAAAAATATCAGATTAAATTAAATGACCTAAAGTCGGTCCATATTAAATTTACAAATAAAAATGTTCCGCCCTTCCCAGTAATAATAAATGATAATGAAGTAGAATACGCAAACTATCCAAATATCTAGGCATGACACTAGAAGATGCAGAAGTGAACATGCGCTACGGTAGAATGTATTGGCTTAAAGGGAAATACTTTTGTTTGTCCAATTACAATAAATTACTGCTTTATAAGCAAATTCTAAAACCAGTACGGACCTACGTGCTCCAGCTATGGGCATGCACATGCAAAACCAATTTTCAGAAAATACTAACATTTCAAAATAAAGTACTACGGAATATAGTAAATGAACCACGGTACATAAGAAACACTGATCTGCATAGAGATCTAGAAATTGAAATGATTGAAGATGAAGTCAAAAAAGTAGCTAATAGACACAAACTTAGACTTCTCAATCACATAAACTCAGAAATGTCGGAGTTATTAAATACTAGCAATCTGATTAGGAGATTAAGAGAAGTAAATCCTTTTGAACTAGTTAGATAGGTAAAGTTACGAGTTTGCGTGGCCGTTCGAAATAAAAACAAAACTTATTTATTTCTTTTTATTTCTCTATATTAAAAAATAAAAGCCGACTTAACTCTATGAGTTATAAAAATTGAACTAATTAACTGAAATGTTCTACAGAGGAAAAGTATCATATTGTAACATCCCCTAAAATTATGCTACAATAATGTAGGATAATAACTACGCTCCTCCAGCCCATTCCAAAGTGTCTTTTCATTCGAGGTTCGTGTCTGCGGCTAAGTCTCCACAGTTCATGTCTACGAAAGAGACGGATAATATCACGGATAACTGCAAGAAATGATTGGCATCTTGGAATTATTACATCAGAATTTCTCTTGTTCCAGTGGTCGACAGATGGCGATCGAAAGGGGGCAATAGTTTTAAAACCGTGACGAAGAGATTAGAAAAGTGATAATGTAATTTTGTTGTAGTTGTAATTTTGTGATAAATTGAAAGTTGAGAGTTAACAAGAAGAAGTAATTAGTTTGGATTTGTGAATTAAGTAATTGAAAGGAGATAAAGTGATTTGAGAGGACAGAGACCTTGTAAGAAAAGAATTGCGAAGAATAGTATAGTGTGAACCTGAATTGTTCTATAGACTAGAAAATAAAGAAATAAATTTCACAGAATATCGTTTTATCTACTCGAGCTGTAGCTCGCATACTACATTGGTGTCAGAAGCGGGATAAAACTTATTCTGTGAATAACTATTTCCATGGTGTGAAATTGCACAATAAAAAAAAGAAAAAAAACGATTTCTGTGTTGAGTTAATTAGTTGCGCAAAATGGGTCGCAAATTGGGAAAACTAACTATAACTCAACTAAAGGCAGAACTCAGTAAGCGGAACCTCGACACAACTGGGGGAAAAGATGCCCTACTGATTCGTTTGGAAGAAGCAGTAACGCAGGAATTTGAAAATCCGCATGACGTAGAATTTGACGTGGGAGAGGAACCAGCAAGTACAGTAGTCGACCCGGGTATAACAAGTCTGCTCCTGCAACTTAAGCCAGTCATGGACGAACAAAAGAAAGCAATAGAAGACCAGAAGAAGTCTCTGGAACTTAAGCTCGATGACCGAAAGAAAGCATCCTGTCGGTCAGACTTCCCAAAACCAGCAGTCGGGAAATGCGTAAGGACCAACTTCGCGGGGCAGAAGTTGGTTACTGGAATCGAGGCCCCCAGGACCACCATTCAAGTTTCGCAAACCAAACGGGGTAACAAGAGCCTGACAGTGGAGGCACTAATCAACAAGAAGAAGTGCGTAGCCACCATCGACACAGGTGCCACCACCTCCATTGTAAGAAGAGATATCGTCAGAAGCTCCTGGCTACACAACACCAACAGCTACTGCCTGAAGACTGCAACAGGGGAAATGACGAAGGTGTTTGGAGAAGTTCGTCTTACGATTACTCTGGCGGGACTGACGTTCTCCCATGCGTTTCTGGTGGCAGATGTATGCGACGAGTGCATCATCGGAATAGACTTCATGAAAGCAAATGAAGTAATCTTGGACATCGGGATGCAAGTACTGAGGTATCGAAATGTGGAGATTCCGATGGTGTACGGAAACGAGAATACCGTAGCTGTCAGGACAGTCATCAGCAAAGACGAAGTTTTGCCGCCGTCTTCAGAGACAATCATTTGGACGAAGCTGGAAGGTGATCTTGGGAGCCACCGATTCTACATAGTAGAACCAGACCCGGAGAAGAATTCTAAAGACTAGTCGAACCAAAGAACACCATGGTTCCAGTTAGAGTTTTGAACGCAAGACCACACACTGTCAAACTAAGGCGAGGGGAGGTGACTGGAAAATGCACGCCGATTACTGCCATCGAAACAATATTTGAACGTGATGCTCCAAAACCACTCCCATCACCTTGGACAGCGGAAACGAGAAGGACGATTCTCCACTCCAGTGAGCTGAATCAGGAGTAGCGAACTATGGCAGAGAATCTTATCAATGAGTACGCTGATGTATTTGCCTCACAGGACGGTGAATACGGCCGAACACACCTGGTACAACATCGAATAGACACTGGTGATACTAGACCAATTCGTCAGCCTGCTAGGCGCCTTCCATTGGCAAAGCAGACAGAAGTTGCAGAGATGGTGTCGGCAATGGAGAAAGACGGTCTGATTGAAACTTCCAAAAGCCCGTGGGCATCACCGGTTGTACTGGTTAAGAAGAAAGATAGCAGCACGCGGTTCTGCGTGGACTATCGGCAGCTCAATTACGTCACCAAGAAAGATAGCTATCCTCTGCCACGGATTGACGACACGCTAGACACACTATCAGGAGCCCGATGGTTTTCCACTCTCGACTTGAAGAGTGGCTACTGGCAGGTACAGATCCATCCAGAAGACCGGGAGAAAACAGCTTTCACCGCAGGAAATGGGCTATGGCAATTCACGGTAATGCCATTCGGGCTGTGCAACGCTCCGGCGACTTTCGAGCGATTGATGGAATGTGTCCTGCAAGGGTTAACATGGAAAACCTGTTTGGTATACTTGGATGATGTCATCGTCGCAGGAAAAACGTTTGCGCAACACCGAGACAATCTAAGGGATGTGTTTCAAAGGCTTCGAAGTGCCCACCTGAAGCTCAACCCCAAGAAGTGCGCCCTGTTTAGAGCGTAAGTCAAGTACCTGGGACACATAATTTCAGCGAAAGGAGTGAGAACCGATCCAGAGAAGGTCGAAGCGGTGAAAAACTGGCCAGTCCCCAAAGACAAACACCAACTAAGGAGCTTCCTGGGCCTAGCCACCTACTACAGACGGTTCGTGAAGGATTTTACCTTGATCGCTAAGAGCCTGCACCAGTTGACGGAAAAGGGGAAACAATTCAAATGGTCGATTGAGTGCGAGAAGAGCTTCAAGGCACTTAAACAACGGCTATGCGATGCCCCGATACTAGCTTACCCCACTCCCGGGGAAACGTTCATTGTGGATACAGATGCTAGTAATATCGGGGTAGGAGCCGTACTCTCCCAGGTGCACGAGGGCCAAGAGAAGGTGGTTGCGTACTTCAGCAAAGTAATCTCTAAGCCAGAAAGGAACTACTGCGTGACAAGGAGAGAACTTCTAGCTTTGATCTTGGCTACAAAGCATTTTCACAAATACCTCTATGGGAGGAAGTTCGTTTTTCGCACAGATCATGCAGCCTTAAAATGGCTATTACAGTTCAAGAGTCCTGAGGGTCAGGTCGTAAGATGGATCGAAAGGCTGCAAATCTACGACTACGAAATACAGCATCGTAAAGGAAAACTCCACTCTAATGCGGATGCACTGTCCCGGAGACCATGCAGAACGGATTGTAAACATTGTGTGCGTCAGGAAGAACGAGAGCTGGTTTCCATCCAAAGAATGAAAGCCGAACCTATCGCCGGCTGGAGCGTAGATGAGATCCGGAACGCTCAGAAGGAAGACCCGGATATCGAGCCGATTCTTGCCTGGAAGGAGAACATGGAGAAACCGGATCATCAGGACATCTCTCACAGAAGCCCGACCTTAAATGCATATTTTGCGCAGTGGGACTCCCTCCATGTCCAAGAAGGTGTTCTGAGAAGAAAATGGGAATCCTCCGACGGCAAGTCGTTTGTAATGCAGCTTGTCGTGCAGCGGACGAGGGTCAAGGAGGTGTTACAGGAATTGCATGGCGGGGCGTCCGGAGGCCACTTGGGAGTGAATAAGACGCTAGAAAAGGTACGAGAACGTTTTTATTGGTTAAAAGCGAAGGAAGATATCGAACTCTGGTGCAGAAAATGCGACGTGTGTGCAGCTAGCAAGGATCCGAGAATCAAAACTCGAGGTAAGATGCACCAATACAACGTGGGAAAACCTTTCGAACGAATCGCCATTGACATCGCAGGGCCCTTTCCGGAAACCGACAATGGTAATCGGTATATACTCGTAGTGATGGACTACTTCAGTAAGTGGCCGGAAGCGTTTCCGATCCCTAACCAGGAAGCCAGAACCGTGGCGGAGCAGATCGTCTACAATTGGGTTAGCAGATTCGGTGTGCCTTTGGAATTGCATTCTGACCAAGGGCGGAACTTCGAGTCAAGAATCTTCCAAGAGATGTGTCAACTACTCGGAATCAAAAAGACAAGGACAACCCCGCTTCACCCACAGTCGGACGGTATTGTGGAGCGTTTCAATAGGACTTTGGACGAACATCTCTCGAAGGTCGTAGGTGACTACCAACGGGATTGGGACCGGCAGATTCCCTTGTTTTTGATGGCCTATAGAAGTGCCGTGCAGAGCACTACTCGACATACGCCGTTCGAAATCTTATTTGGTGGAATAGCTCGTTTACCCAGTGAGGTGAAATTTAGATCTCCTACCAATGAGCCCAGAAATGAAGAAGAGTACGTGGCGGACCTTAGGGAAAATCTTAGGGACATACACCAAAGGACCAGAAGCCAGATTAAGATAACGAGCGACCGCATGAAGACCAGGTATGATGCCAAGGCAACAACGTCAGGATTCCAGGAGGGAGATCTAGTGTGGCTGTATAATCCCCATCGCCAAAAGGGGAAATCACCTAAATTACAGCGGAACTGGGAAGGTCCCTTCAGAATAGTAACCCGCATCAACGATGTTGTCTACCGCATCCAGCGAGGACCGAGGGCTAAAATGAAAGTGGTTCATGTGGACCGACTGAGTAGATACAAAGGCCGAAGTGAGGACGCACTTGTTCGGGACGAACAAGTCTAAGAGGGGGGCAGTGTAACATCCCCTAAAATTATGCTACAATAATGTAGGATAATAACTACGCTCCTCCAGTCCATTCCAAACTGTCTTTTCATTCGAGGTTCGTGTCTGCGGCTAAGTCTCCACAGTTCGTGTCTACGAAAGAGACGAATAATATCACGGATAACTGCAAGAAATGATTGGCATCTTGGAATTATTACATCAGAATTTCTCTTGTTCCAGTGGTCGAAGAATTTGCTAGAAGTTTCTGGCTATCAGAAACTTCTGCTATATAAGGACAGATGGCGATCGAAAGGGGGCAGTAGTTTTAAAACCGTGGCTAAGAGATTAGAAAAGTGATAATGGGCGAAGTTGTAATTTTGTGATAAATTGAAAGTTGAGAGTTAACAAGAAGAAGTAATTAGTTTGGATTTGTGAATTATGTAATTGAAAGGAGATAAAGTGATTTGAGAGGACAGAGACCTTGTAAGAAAATAATTGCGAAGAATAGTATAGTGTGAACCTGAATTGTTCTATAGACTAGAAAATAAAGAAATAAATTTCACAGAATATCGTTTTATCTACTCGAGCCGTAGCTCGCATACTACAATATCTTCGCGTGGGAAGGGAATGCACTTGTTTACGAAATATTCATATTTCATATCTGTGCAATGAAATATGAATATTATTTTATGTTTATGTTCGCGAAAATGAATGGCGCATAATATCCGTTAAGCTGAGGTGAGCGAAATGTGTCTGCGCGTGTCTTCTAACGGCACCTATGGAATGCGCGGGCATCCGTTAGACACATGCTAATGGCATGGGGCTGGGATAAGGAAAATGCAGTTATTGCGACAAATACCGACTAAGCAAAAGGGCGTATGCCGTTATATGTGAGTGAAGGTGACGTATCCGACGTAACTCCTCCTCCTTAAAATTCTTCTCTTGTTACCGTTTTTCTTTAAAAAAGTTTTTCTTTAAAAAGATTATTGAAACAACAAAATTGTCGTAGTATGCAAAATTTTCGTATTTTACATTGTTGATTTCAAGATTACAATTTTCGAACCTTATTAGATTATTACCCATTGTATTTATACTATAATTATTACAATTGTGTATTATTTGTGTGTAAGGGATATTTTTAGTGATTACAATATTATTTGTTATCTGTTTGATTTTTATTCTTTTGTTTTCTGTAAAGTTACGTTTTGGGTTTCGTTTGAAAATATTGGAAATACAGATGTCATTCATGATTTTTAAATCTTTTAGCTTAATTGTACCATAGACATTTTCGTAATTTAGATTCTCATCTATGACAAAATTTTTGTGGGATATTACAAGCTCAAGATTATTTTTGTTGGGTACTGGTTCGATTAATATTCTGTAAAACTTATCCTTAGAATAATTTGGAATACTTAATGCAAATATTATCCGATTATCGTAAATAAAAGCGGAGCTCTTTATGTTCTGAAGTTAGTTAATTGTTATATTTAATTGTTTACTTTGTTTTGACGATATAAAGTCAGTTCCTAAAATTCCTAATCGACTAAGCATCAGGTTCTCCTTAACCTTCTGTCGTACTGTATTTGGAATGCGTGTTGCATTTTTACTACTTCTAAAAATTAAACAAGGTATTGCATTTTCTATGTTTAGAATTTGTTTTTTTTTTATTTCTAGCTACTGTCCGTTAATCTGTTTTGTTATATTGTCAATTTCCTCGTTAAAATGGTTGTTTATTTGTATCTGGTCGTTTAGTCCGTCAATCAAATTTCTGTTATTCTTTTCGTTTATTTCTAAACTTTCCCTAATGTCTTTTTCGTTGTCATAGTCCATTGTTCCTGTTACAAATTTTAAGCCTTTTCCCACTATATTCACTAATCCTCTTTTTGTTTTGTGATGATAGTCTCCTAGTAAGTTTTTTATTTCTTGTTCTAAAAGTCCAAAACTCTGGGTCATTGTCGAGTATTCATTTTTGTAATTTAGTTTGTTCACATTGTGCTCCAAAATATCGAGGGTTTCTGTCCATGAACTTAAATTTACACTATGAAGGATTTTCGTGTAGCCTGTAATTACTTGGAGATGTTGGTCTCTTATGGCAATGTATCCTTATCCTTTGCTTAGACGTCGATTCTCTGTCCTTTTGTCGTTGTCAATATTTGTACGGTTGTCAGTATGGTTAACGTTATTAGTGTTGTTGATGGTGTTGGTGGTGGTGACATGATTTCCACTTCTGATGATGGTGAGATGTCCCTCTAGCTTCTTTGTTCGTCGAATCTTTCCCTTTTTCGATCTCGTTGGTTCCTTGGCTACGGAACTTTTTTCCTTCTTCTTCCTCCACGTTTCACTTTTTGTTCTTCGGGAAAAATCTTTGAACTGTTTTTGGTTGACTTTGTAATTACTTCTTTGTTGGGATAATTTCACAAGATTTTTCTTATTTGAATATTTTCACTAAATGTTTCCTTATTTAGTTCTTTTTAGTTCTCTTTATTAAAAAATAAAAGCCGACTTAACTCTATGAGTTACAAAATTGAACTTACTAACTGAAATGTTCTACAGAGGAAAAGTATCATATCTTCGCGTGTGAAGAGAATGTACTTGTTTACGAAATATTCATATTTTACGAATATTATTTTATATAAGAAAGAAAGAAGAAAGAACAAAGCATACGACATGGGCTAACCCGTCGTCGGTAGAGAGGGCTTTTTATTTTAAGCTATGCATTGACAATTTTATTTAATTAAATTCCTCAATTATTAATTTTCTGTAATTCAGTGCGCTAATTATATAATGGATAACATTTTTCCAGTTTTCATCTAAATTTCCATCTAAAATCTCAATTAATTTTTCTTCTAAAAGTAAGTGTTTAGTAAAGTATTTGCACCTGATCTCCCTGAGTACGGGACATCTACCCATAAAATGTTGTATTGTTTCCTCCTTCTTTAAATAGCATAGCGTGCACAATCTTGTTCCGCCGATTTTATAGCTATTTCCGTTTAGATGAATAAGATCTGCTCGCGCTTTCAAAATCCAAGTTATATCGCTTTGTGTGTTTTTATCGTTGCAATATGCGTTGCCCTTAGTAAAATCCAAGTATTTGTATATTCGTGTTCGACTATTTGCGGCTTTAGATACATGATGGTGGTATATCTGCTCTTCAAATTGTCTGTTAGTAAAATGCAATTCCTGTGCCATTCGGTTTGTGTTAACCGAACATCCCAATATAATCCAGAGTCTAAGCTTAAACTCTGTAGTTCTTTGAACCAGTATATCTTTTTGGTTTTTATTAAATTTGACAGTTTGTGTGGTAGCCTTTCTGTGTTATATTCAAATAATGTTTTTGCAATGTATCGCATATGTAAATTTAGGGTATATATATGACCCTCTTCCGGTCCAGTTTCGAGTGCTATGACATAATTTGGGGTGAAAATAGGTAGTTTTAACAAACGTTTAATGAAATAGCATTGTAACTTGTCTACATCTTTAAAGCAAGAATACCCTCATACTTGTGCCCCATACGCTTGTATTGCTCTACAAGTTGCAAAAAATAATTTCCATTTCGCGTTAAGCGTGATCTCTTTCTTTTTGAAGAAGTCCTTCCATGTTGCATTTATACTAGCTTTAGCCGAAGAGTTTCTGCTGCTTTCCAGGTGTAAATATAACTCCTAAGTACTTATACTCAGAGACTATTTTTATCGGTTCTCCTCTATACGACCACTTCTCTTGCCTTGCTAGTCTTCCGCCTTTTCTGAAAACGATTATTTCACTCTTGTTCAGATTTACCTCCATGCCCCAGGTATCACAATATGTTTCTAGTTTGTTTATCATTCTCTGCAGGATTTTAATATCGTCGGCCAAAATAACGATGTCGTCTGCATATAACAGTAACCTTATATTAAGCTGGCCTATAAACAGTCCTCCCGCCAGATGTTCATGTAGATCATTTATATACATCGCAAAGAGTAATGGAGATAGCAGGCATCCTTGCTTTACTCCGGAAAGAGTTTTAAAAGAATCTGAAAGTTCTGATCCAGTCCACACTACACTTGTTTCTTTATACACACTTTGTAAAAAATTCACTATTTTGGAAGGCACTCCCATTTCAAGTAGTTTGTACATTAGGTGATTTCTTGGCACTCTGTCGAACGCGGCCTTAAAATCAACAAAAAACGCATAAACTATTTTGTTTTCAGCGAATTTGAGTTGAATTGTGGCAGTTAAATTGTATATATTATCTGCTGTGGAGTAATGTTTGCAGAATCCAGCTTGGTATTCATTAAGTTTATTGTGTTTTTCAACCCATTCTGATAGCCGTTCATTTATTATGCCCATTAAAATTTTAGCTATACTGTTCATGAATGAAATGCCTCTATAGTTACATGGTTGATTCGCATCTCCCTTCTTAAAAATTGGGAACACAATGCTCATACCAAAGGACTTATCTGCAATACCTCTATTTAGTGCCAGCTCATATGCCGAAGCTAACTTTTTTAAGACCTCATCCGAAGCATTGATAAAAAACTCATAAGGGATTCTATCAACTCCCGCTGCTTTATTGAGTCTTACCTTAGACAACATTTGATTGATTTCTGCTGGTGAAGTGGGCCTATCTAGACCATTATCCAAATTCCACCTTGCAGCATACAGTACGTCGACCGCAGCGATTGGTGGATTTAGAAGCGATTCGAAATAGCTTCTGAAATCTTGGGCTGCAATATACTTCCCGGTTTGAAAGTCTTGATGCCTTAATTTCTTCACCAAAGACCACCACTGTTTACTGTCTGTTTTACTGCTAATATTTGCAACAATATTTTGATAAAACTTTTCTTTTTTCCAGGAGCATATTACATTATATCTGTTTTTTGCGGCTAAATATTTTTTCTTCTCTTCTAAGCTACGTGTATTTCGGAATTTTTTCAGAGCGCTAAATGACTTTTTCCTGTATTTTTCACATTGGTAATCGAACCATTCGCTTTTGAAATTTGTTTTCTTATTTGAATTTAGTTGTAATGGCGCAGACTGCTGTATTATTGCTACTAGACTTAGATTTTTTCTATTATTTGCAGCGGACTTTAAGTTAAGGCTAAGTTGAATTGAGAGATGATCAGACCATATTTTCTCTACAACTTCAAATTTGTGTACAAGTTCCAGAATTTCCTGTGAGGCAGCACATATGTCATTTACAGAGTTTCCTACGGTAGAGATAAATGTAAGATTTCCTTCGTTGTCCCCATTTGTCCTTCCATTCAAAACTATTAAACCATAGTCATCGCAAAAATCGAGAAATTCTCTGCCTTTCGCGTTTATTACCACATCTTGGGAAAATCTCGTGTCTGTACCTGCAGTAAACGGAACTTTATAACATTCCTCAATGTTTTGTTGAAGCTGGCCTATTCGTACATTCATATCCCCAATTAGCATTGGGTTAATAATATCTCGTTCGCCAAATAAATTGTTCACCACATTGAATTCCTCATTCCAGTTTGCACCCCGAATGTAAAGGGGTACTATTGTAAAGATAATTCTCGTTGCTTTAAATCGAATAAGATCTACGTCACCCACATGATCAAAGAAATGTTCCACACCAAAGTTACGCAAGTCTTTTCTAACGCCATAAAGACATCCGCCTACACTTCTTCCAAAACGACTGTTACGCGTGGCTGATATACACTTCAAGTGAAAATCATTGAATCTATTTTTCAGCTTCTCAATTTTTTTCTCATCGGCATGTCTCAAAAAGTGCAAATACTTCAAATTGTTTAATGTATTCAAAGAAATCTAGATTCAAATACTTATTCTCCAAACCATGTACATTATAAGCAACTATTCTAAAATTTATTAATATATTTTGATTTTGTATAGTAGTTTTTTTTTGTTTGTTTACTTATTTCATTTCTACAGGATGTTACTAGTTTTTTGAAATTATTTTTGCGATAAAGGTATCATAATCTAGGTTAATATTATTACAAAATGTTTTACCATAAATAGTGCTTAATATCTTTTCCGCTTTTTCATGGCCGCATATTAGCGCGTTTTGCTGATTCTAAACAAACTTATTACCATCGATTACCAGCTTATCATCTCGGACGGATATATTATTTTATATTGTAGCATAATAATAACTAGAATAGTGTGAAGAATAGTATAGTGTGAACTTGAATTGTTCTATAGACTAGAAAATAAATAAATTTCACAGAATATCGTTTTATCTACTCGAGCCGTAGCTCGCATGTTACATTGGTGTCAGAAGCTGGGATAAAACTTATTCTGTGAATAACTATTTCCGTGGTGTGAAATTGCACAAGAAAAAAAAAAAAAAAAAAAAAACGATTTCTGTGTTGAGTTGCGCAAAATGGGTCGCAAATTGGGAAAACTAACTATAATTCAACTAAAGGCAGAACTCAGTAAGCGGAATCTCGACACAACTGGGGGAAAAGATGCCCTACTGATTCGTCTGGAAGAAGCAGTAACGCAGGAAGGTGAAAATCCGCATGACATAGAGTTTGACGTGGAAGAGGAACCAGCAAGTACAGTAGCCGACCCGGGTATAACAAGTCTGCTCCTGCAACTTAAGTTAGTCATGGACGAACAAAAGAAAACAATTCAAATGGTCAATTGAGTGCGAGAAGAGCTTCAAGGCACTTAAACAACGGCTATGCGATGCCCCGATACTGGCTTACCCCACTCCCGGGGAAACGTTCGTTGTGGATGCAGATGCTAGTAATGTCGGGGTAGGAGCCGTACTCTCCCAGGTGCATGACGGCCAAGAGAAGGTGGTTGCGTACTTCAGCAAGGTGCTCTCTAAGCCAGAAAGGAACTACTGCGTGACAAGGAGAGAACTTCTAGCTTTGATCTTGGCTACGAAGCCAAGGAAATGCATGGCGGGGCGTCCGGAGGCCACTTGGGAGTGAATAAGATGCTAGAAAAGGTACGAGAACGTTTTTATTGGTTAAAAGCGAAGGAAGATATCGAAGACTGGTGCAGAAAATGCGACGTGTGTGCAGCTAGCAAGGGTCCGAGAATCAAAACTCGAGGTAAGATGCACCAATACAACGTGGGAGCACCTTTCGAACGAATCGCCATTGACATCGCAGGGCCCTTTCCGGAAACCGACAATGGTAATCGGTATATACTCGTAGTGATGGACTACTTCAGTAAGTGGCCGGAAGCGTTTCCGATCCCTAACCAGGAAGCCAGAACCGTGGCGGAGCAGATCGTCCACAATTGGGTTTGCAGATTCGGTGTGCCCTTGGAATTGCATTCTGACCAAGGGCGAAACTTCGAGTCAAGAATCTTCCAAGAGATGTGTCAACTACTCGGAATCAAAAAGACAAGGACAACCCCGCTTCATCCACAGTCGGACGGTATGGTGGAGCGTTTCAATAGGACTTTGGACGAACATCTCTCGAAGGTCGTAGGTGACTACCAACGGGATTGGGACCGGCAGATTCCCTTGTTTTTGATGGCCTATAGAAGTGCCGTGCATAGCACTACTCGACATACGCCGTTCGAAATCTTATTTGGTGGAATAGCTCGTTTACCCAGTGAGGTGAAATTTGGATCTCCTACCAATGAGCTCAGAAATGAAGAAGAGTACGTGGCGGACCTTAGGGAAAGGCTTAGGGACATACACCAAAGGACCAGAAGCCAGATTAAGATGACGAGCGACCGCATGAAGACCAGGTATGATGCCAAGGCAACAACGTCAGGATTCCAGGAAGGAGATCTGGTGTGGCTGTATAATCCCCATCGCCAAAAGGGGAAATCACCTAAATTACAGCGGAACTGGGAAGGTCCCTATAGAATAGTAACCCGCATCAACGATGTTGTCTACCGCATCCAGCGAGGACCGAGGGCCAAAATGAAAGTGGTTCATGTGGACCGACTGAGTCGATACAATGGCCGAAATGAGGATGCACTTGTTCGGGACGAAGACGTCTAAGAGGGGGGCAGTGTAGCATAATAATAACTACGCTCCTATGTCTATGCAGCAAATTCCGAAGTGACTTTCCATTCTGGCAGAATTTTGGTTCAAACTGTCCTTTCATTTGAGGTTCGTGTCTGGGACGAAGTCTCCACAGCTCATGTCAACGAAAGAGACGAATAATATCAGGGATAAAAGGGAATTATAACTGCAAGAATTATTTCTCTTGTTCCAGTGGTCGAAGAATTTGCTAGAAGTTTCTGGCTATCAGAAACTTCTGCTATATAAGGACAGATGGCGATCAAAAAAGACACAGTTGGTTAGAACCGTGGCGAAGAGATTGGAAAAGTGATAATGGGCGAAGTTGTAATTTGGTGATAAATTGAAAGTTGAGAGTGAACAAGAAAAAGTAATTAGTTTGGATTTGTGAATTAAGTAATTGAAAGGAGATAAAGTGATCTGAGAGGAAAGAGACCTTGTAAGAAAAGAATTTGCGAAGAATAGTATAGTGTGAACTTGAATTGTTCTATAGACTAGAAAATAAATAAATTTCACAGAATATCGTTTTATCTACTCGAGCCCCAGCTCGCATATTACAATATTAATAACAGAAAAAGATGCCATAACCAAAATATTTACACCAGGACAGAGGAAAAAGTTACAAAAAGCTAAACGAGTTAAGTGGCAAATAGACGATGTGTCTCAAGCTATGAAAAATATCCACTTCCCAGCACAGGCTTCTTAAGAGTTGTTATGTCTTCAGTGATACCCCACATCTAATAAAACTTCTAAGGAGTCATTTCTTAAACTCTGGTGTCCTAATGGAAGATAAACTTTTGACTAAAGAGCCGCTTGAGGAATTGCTAGCGTCGGTTAACTCACACGCATCTTTCAGTTCAACGTGGAAAAAGGCAAAAAGTAAAATATGCTACACACCTTTTTTCCCCCACACAAATCATAGTGCTCTCGAAAGAATTGGATCATGTGGGAAGGCAACATCAAAATATTGGTTTGAGTTATCGATATTGTTGAAGGAGGTAAGTTTTGTAAATTATATAGTATTATCCTCTAAGCCTTAAACTGTTTACTTTTGTATCTAAATGGTAAACGACTGGTTCGATTTGTTTAATGTGAGAGTTCCCAGAAACGACCTTCGGGAACGAATGGCCGCATATGGATTGGAGCTTGAAAAGCAAAACGTTATCCTTGCTAAAATGGAACATACAACAAGAAAGATGCGCATAGGAAAACATAAGTGTCTACTTCCATTCCAGAAAGGGATATTGAGCAACATTAGTTTATGACCATCCAACGGCCCTACAATTTAAATACCACCTAAGAAGTTATCTATTGGGTCGTAATGAGTGCATAATATCCCAATCCGCTAACATCGAGTCAGATTATTGCGAAGAGAAAAAATTGGATTTGGATAACGCGATAATCACCGATGCTCCTGATGAGGATGGTGAAGCAGAACAGGAAACACTCGTAGAGTCTCAAGAAAACTGTGAAGAGATCCCTACAGGCACTTTACTCTCAAGATTCGTTGAAGAAATCGATTTGCGGTCCCCGACCGAAGAAATGAGTGACCTTGAATACGATATGCTCGTACACGTAGCCGGTTACATAATATGTATGTATATCGATTAAAATCCAAAATCCCGAATATGTTGCAAAAATATTCGGAAAATCAACCAGCAAATTCATTTTCTTGGACCAATCAGCAGTCTGAAGGAGAGCTTCAAAAACCGCATGATGACTTTGTTCCAAGTCTGAAACACCTAGAAAAAGTGTTCAATGGAATGAATGGCACAACACTTAAAACTGGTCAAAATTCCATTCAACAGTTAATGACGAATTCGGAAAGTAGTGCTTTAGAGGACGAGATAAAAAAATTGTCCTTTCGGTGTACGAGTAAAATGTTTTAAAATTAAAATATTGAATGCAGAATCGCATTTAAATGTTGATTCAAAAAAAGAAAACTTAATAAAACAATTAATTAAAAACACAGCAGTTTTCACTTTCGCTTACGTGGAATTACATTCAAAGGAGACATTTAACAGCACATAGGTAAGTTACAAAAAGCTAAACGTGTTAAGTGGCAAATAGACGATGTGTCTCAAGCCATCAAAAATATCCACTTCCCAGCACAGGCTTCTTAAGAGTTGTTATGTCTTCAGTGATACCCCACATCTAATAAAACTTCTAAGGAGCCATTTCTTAAACTCTGGGGTCCTAATGGAAGATAAACTTTTGACTAAAGAGCCGCTTGAGGAATTGCTAGCGTCGGTTAACTCCTACGCATCTTTCAGTTCAACGTGGAAAAAGGCAAAAAGTAAAATATGCTACACTCTTTTTTTCCCCACACAAATCATAGTGCTCTCGAAAGAATTGGATCATGTGGGAAGGCAACATCAAAATATTGGTTTGAGTTATCGATATTGTTGAAGGAGGTAAGTTTTGTAAATTATATAGTGTTATCCTCTAAGCCTTAAACTGTTTACTTTTGTATCTAAATGGTAAACGACTGGTTCGATTTGTTTAATGTGAGAGTTCCCAGAAACGACCTTCGGGAACGAATGGCCGCATATGGATTGGAGCTTGAAAAGCAGAACGTTATCCTTGCTAAAATGGAACATACAACAAGAAAGATGCGCATAGGAAAACATAAGTGTCTACTTCCATTCCAGAAAGGGATATTGAGCAACATTAGTTTATGACCATCCAACGGCCCTACAATTTAAATACCGCCTAAGAAGTTATCTATTGGGTCGTAATGAGTGCATAATATCCCAATCTGCTAACATCGAGTCAGATTATTGCGAAGAGAAAAAATTGGATTTGGATAGCGCGATAATCACCGATGCTCCTGATGAGGATGGTGAAGCAGAACAGGAAACACTCGTAGAATCTCAAGAAAACTGTGAAGAGATCCCTACAGGCACTTTACTCTCAGGATTCGCTGAGGAAATCGATTTGCGGTCCCCGACCGAAGAAATGAGTGACCTTGAATATGATATGCTCGTACACGTAGCCGGTTACATAATATGTATGTATATCGATTAAAATCCAAAATCCCGAATATGTTGCAAAAATATTCGGAAAATCAACCAGCAAGTTCATTTTCTTGGACCAATCAGCAGTCTGAAGGAGAGCTTCAAAAACCGCATGATGACTTTGTTCCAAGTCTGAAACACCTAGAAAAAGTGTTCAATGGAATGAATGGCACAACACTTAAAACTGGTCAAAATTCCATTCAACAGTTAATGACGAAGTCGGAAAGTAGTGCTTTAGAGGACGAGATAAAAAAATTGTCCTTTCGGTGTACGAGTAAAATGTTTTAAAATTAAAATATTGAATGCAGAATCGCATTTAAATGTTGATTCAAAAAAAGAAAACTTAATAAAACAATTAATTAAAAACACAGCAGTTTTCACTTTCGCTTACGTGGAATTACATTCAAAGGAGACATTTAACAGCACATAGGTAAGTTACAAAAAGCTAAACGTGTTAAGTGGCAAATAGACGATGTGTCTCAAGCCATCAAAAATATCCACTTCCCAGCACAGGCTTCTTAAGAGTTGTTATGTCTTCAGTGATACCCCACATCTAATAAAACTTCTAAGGAGTCATTTCTTAAACTCTGGTGTCCTAATGGAAGATAAACTTTTGACTAAAGAGCCGCTTGAGGAATTGCTAGCGTCGGTTAACTCACACGCATCTTTCAGTTCAACGTGGAAAAAGGCAAAAAGTAAAATATTGTAACATCGTCTAAAAGTATGCAACAATAATGTAGAATAATAACTACGCTCCTACAGCCCATTCCAAACTGTACTTTCATTCGAGGTTCGCAATAGCTGACAAAGCCACGGATAAAGAGAGAATTATAACTGGAAGAAATGATTGTCATCTTGGAATTATTTCCAGTGGTCGAAGAATTTGCTAGAAGTTTCTGGCTATCTGAAACTTCTGCTATATAAGGACAGATGGCGATCAATAGGAGAGACAGTGATTTTTAAACTGTGGCGAAGAGATTAGAAAAGTGATAATAGGCGAAGTTGTAATTTTGTGATAAATTGAAAGTTGAGAGTTAACAAGAAGGAGTAATTAGTTTGGATTTGTGAATTAAGTAATAGAAAGGAGATAAAGTGATTTGAGAGGAAAGAGACATTGTAAGAAAAGAATTGCGAAGGATAGTACAGTGTGAACTTGAATTGTTCTATAGACTAGAAAATAAAGAAATAAATTTCACAGAATATCGTTTTATCTACTCGAGCCGTAGCTCGCATATTACATTGGTGTCAGAAGCTGGGATAAAACTTATTCTGCGAATAACTATTTCCGTGGTGTGAAATTGCACAAGCAAAAAAAAAAAAAAAAAACGATTTCTGTGTTGAGTTAATTAGTTGCGCAAAATGGGTCGCAAATTGGGAAAACTAACTATAACTCAACTAAAGGCAGAACTCAGTAAGCGAAACCTCGACACAACTGGGGGAAAAGATGCCCTACTGATTCGTCTGGAAGAAGCAGTAACGCAGGAAGGTGAAAATCCGCATGACATAGAGTTTGACGTGGAAGAGGAACCAGCAAGTACAGTAGCCGACCCGGGTATAACAAGTCTGCTCCTGCAACTTAAGTTAGTCATGGACGAACAAAAGAAAGCAATAGAAGTTCAAAGTCATAAGCTCGATGACCAAAAGAATTCTATAGAACTTAAGCTGGACGAACAAAAGAAAGCAATGGACGAACAAAAGAATTCTCTAGATGCTCTGGAAAGTAAACTTGATGAGCAAAACAGGAACTTGGAATCCAAATTCGAAGTGATTGAAGAGAAAATCGAGAAGGTCGAGACGCAACTCGGAAAAGTCGAAACTAGATTCGATGAAAATTTTGAGAAACATGAAACTCAGATCGGGAAAATAGAGACTCAGTTTGAAAAAGTGGATACGCAATTCGAGATAGTAGGGAAGCAAATCGAAAATCTTGCTAAGGAGCTCAGCAACGTGAAGAGACAGAAAGCACGGGAATATTCCACTGACGGTCTGAGAAGAAAGGAGATGCAGCCTCCTATCTTCGATGGTCAAACATCATGGCCAATTTATAAAAGGCAATTCGAAGCGGCCGCAATGACCAATAGCTGGGACGATGAAGAGAAGTCCATTGCACTCACACTTGCACTGAGGGGTCCAGCTGCGGAGCTCTTGCAGACCATCCCGGAAGATAAACAGCAGAACTACGACTCTCTGGTTCAGGCTATCGAGATGCGGTTTGGGGATGAACACATGCAGCAGGTGTACAGGGTTCAGCTGCGTAGTCGAGTCCAGAAAAGGGGGGAAACGCTCCAACAGTTGCAAGCGGATATAGAGCGACTAGCCCATCTTTCATACCCTAAAGCCGGTGAGGAGCTTATCAACGAAATGGCGGTGGAAGCTTTTATTCAGGCCATGGAGGACAGACAACTGCAAATGGCTGTAAGGATGGCTGGAAAGCGAACACTCCCCGAGGCATTGGCATTCGCTTTGTCAATGAAGGCTGCGGACCAAGCATACCAGGGAATACACCGTGTCAGGGAAATGTCCGTCGTGGAATGCTCATGCCAGAGAACAGCCGTCATGGATGAAGACAGAGCTCGCGGAAGTCAAATCCGTTGCTGGAATTGCAACCAAACCGGACACCTACAACGGCAGTGCAGAAGTGCACCTAGACGAGGAAATTGTTCACATTGCGGAAGTAGGAGAAGCAGAGAGGAAGCATCCTGTCGGTCAGACTTCCCAAAACCAGCAGTCGGAAGATGCGTAAGGACCAACTTCGCGGGGCAGAAGTTGGTTACTGGAATCGAGGCCCCCAGGACCACCATTCAAGTTTCGCAAACCAAACGGGGTAACAAGAGCCTGACAGTGGAGGCACTAATCAACGAGAAGAAGTGCGTAGCCACCATCGACACAGGTGCCACTGCCTCTATTGTAAGAAGAGATATCGTCAAAAGCTCTTGGCTGCACAACACCAACAGCTACTGCCTGAAGACTGCAACAGGGGAAATGGCGAAGGTATTTGGAGAAGTTCGTCTTACGATTACTCTGGCAGGACTGACGTTCTCCCATGCGTTTCTGGTGGCAGATATATGCGACGAGTGCATCATCGGAGTAGACTTCATGAAAGCAAATGAAGTAATCTTGGACATCGGGATGCAAGTACTGAGGTATCGAAATGTGGAGATTCCGATGGTGTACGGAAATGAGAATGCCGTAACTCTCAGGACAGTCATCAGCAAAGACGAAGTTTTGCCGCCGTCTTCAGAGACAATCATTTGGACGAAGCTGGAAGGTGATCTTGGGAGCCACCGATTCTACATAGTAGAACCAGACCCAGAGAAGAATTCTGAAGACTACATCGTGGGAAAGACGTTAGTCGAACCAAAGAACACCATGGTTCCAGTAAGAGTTTTGAACGCAAGACCACACACTGTCAAACTAAGGCGAGGGGAGGTGACTGGAAAATGCACGCCGATTACCGCCGTCGCAACAATATCTGAACGTGATGCTCCAAAACCTCTCCCATCACCTTGGACAGCGGAAACGAGAGAGACGATTCTCCAGTCCAGTGAGCTGAATCAGGAGCAGCGAACTATGGCAGAGAATCTTATCAATGAGTACGCTGATGTATTTGCCTCACAGGACGGTGAATACGGCCGAACACACCTGGTACAACATCGAATAGACACTGGTGATACTAGACCAATTCGTCAGCCTGCTAGGCGCCTTCCATTGGCAAAGCAGACAGAAGTTGCAGAGATGGTGTCGGCAATGGAGAAAGAAGGTCTGATTGAAAGTTCCAAAAGTCCGTGGGCATCACCGGTTGTACTGGTTAAGAAGAAAGATGGCAGCACGCGGTTCTGCGTGGACTATCGGCAGCTCAATTACGTCACCAAGAAAGACAGCTACCCTCTGCCACGGATTGACGACACGCTAGACACACTATCAGGAGCCCGATGGTTTTCCACTCTCGACTTGAAGAGTGGCTACTGGCAGGTACAGATCCATCCAGAAGACCGGGAGAAAACCGCCTTCACCGCAGGAAATGGGCTATGGCAATTCACGGTAATGCCATTCGGGCTGTGCAATGCTCCAGCGACTTTCGAGCGATTGATGGAATGTGTCCTGCAAGGGTTAACATGGAAAACCTGTTTGGTATACTTGGATGATGTCATCGTCGTAGGAAAAACGTTTGCGCAACACCGAGACAATCTAAGGGATGTGTTTCAAAGGCTTCGAAGTGCCCACCTGAAGCTCAACCCCAAGAAGTGCGCCCTGTTTAGAGCGGAAGTCAAGTACTTGGGGCACATAATTTCAGCGAAAGGAGTGAGAACCGATCCAGAGAAGGTCGAAGCGGTGAAAAACTGGCCAGTCCCCAAGGATAAACACCAACTAAGGAGCTTCCTGGGCCTAGCCACCTACTACAGACGGTTCGTGAAGGATTTTGCCGGGATCGCAAAGAACCTGCACCAGTTGACGGAAAAGGGAAAACAATTCAAATGGACAATTGAGTGCGAGAAGAGCTTCAAGGCACTTAAACAACGGCTATGCGATGCCCCGATACTGGCTTACCCCACTCCCGGGGAAACGTTCATTGTGGATGCAGATGCTAGTAATGTTGGGGTAGGAGCCGTACTCTCCCAGGTGCATGACGGCCAAGAGAAGGTGGTTGCGTACTTCAGCAAGGTGCTCTCTAAGCCAGAAAGGAACTACTGCGTGACAAGGAGAGAACTTCTAGCTTTGATCTTGGCTACGAAGCATTTTCACAAATACCTCTACGGGAGGAAGTTCGTTCTTCGCACAGACCATGCAGCCTTAAAATGGCTATTACAGTTCAAGAGTCCTGAGGGTCAGGTCGCAAGATGGATCGAAAGGCTGCAAATCCACGACTACGAAATACAGCATCGTAAAGGAAAACTCCACTCTAATGCGGATGCACTGTCCCGGAGACCATGCAGAACGGATTGTAAACATTGTGCGCGTCAGGAAGAACGGGAGCTGGTTTCCATCCAAAGAATGAGAGCCGAACCTATCGCCGGCTGGAGCGTAGATGAGATCCGGAACGCTCAGAAGGAAGACCCGGATATCGAGCCGATTCTGGCCTGGAAGGAGAACATGGAGAAACCGGATCATCAGGACATCTCTCACAGAAGCCCGACCTAAAAGGCATATTTTGCGCAGTGGGACTCCCTCCATGTCCAAGAAGGTGTTCTGAGAAGAAAATGGGAATCCTCCGACGGAAAGTCGTTTGTAATGCAGCTTGTAGTACCGCGGACGAGGGTCAAGGAGGTGTTACAGGAAATGCATGGCGGGGCGTCCGGAGGCCACTTGGGAGCGAATAAGACGCTAGAAAAGGTACGAGAACGTTTTTATTGGTTAAAAGCGAAGGAAGATATCGAAGACTGGTGCAGAGAATGCGACATGTGTGCAGCTAGTAAGGGTCCGAGAACCAAAACTCGAGGTAAGATGCACCAATACAACGTGGGAGCACCTTTCGAACGAATCGCCATTGACATCGCAGGGCCCTTTCCGGAAACCGACAATGGTAATCGGTATATACTCGTAGTGATGGACTACTTCAGTAAGTGGCCGGAAGCGTTTCCGATCCCTAACCAGGAAGCCAGAACCGTGGCGGAGCAGATCGTCTACAATTGGGTTAGCAGATTCGGTGTGCCCTTGGAATTGCATTCTGACCAAGGGAGGAACTTCGAGTCAAGAATCTTCCAAGAGATGTGTCAACTACTCGGAATCAAAAAGACAAGGACAACCCCGCTTCATCCACAGTCGGACGGTATGGTGGAGCGTTTCAATAGGACTTTGGACGAACATCTCTCGAAGGTCGTAGGTGACTACCAACGGGATTGGGACCGGCAGATTCCCTTGTTTTTGATGGCCTATAGAAGTGCCGTGCATAGCACTACTCGACATACGCCGTTCGAAATCTTATTTGGTGGAATAGCTCGTTTACCCAGTGAGGTGAAATTTGGATCTCCTACCAATGAGCCCAGAAATGAAGAAGAGTACGTGGCGAACCTTAGGGAAAGGCTTAGGGACATACACCAAAGGACCAGAAGCCAGATTAAGATAACGAGCGACCGCATGAAGACCAGGTATGATGCCAAGGCAACAACGTCAGGATTCCAGGAAGGAGATCTAGTGTGGCTGTATAATCCCCATCGCCAAAAGGGGAAATCACCTAAATTGCAGCGGAACTGGGAGGGTCCATACAGAATAGTAACCCGCATCAACGATGTTGTCTACCGCATCCAGCGAGGACCAAGGGCCAAAATGAAAGTGGTTCATGTGGACCGACTGAGTCGATACAATGGTCGAAGTGAGGACGCACTTGTTCGGGACGAACAAGTCTAAGAGGGGGGCAGTGTAACATCGTCTAAAAGTATGCAACAATAATGTAGAATAATAACTACGCTCCTACAGCCCATTCCAAACTGTACTTTCATTCGAGGTTCGCAATAGCTGACAAAGCCACGGATAAAGAGAGAATTATAACTGGAAGAAATGATTGTCATCTTGGAATTATTTCCAGTGGTCGAAGAATTTGCTAGAAGTTTCTGGCTATCTGAAACTTCTGCTATATAAGGACAGATGGCGATCAATAGGAGAGACAGTGATTTTTAAACTGTGGCGAAGAGATTAGAAAAGTGATAATAGGCGAAGTTGTAATTTTGTGATAAATTGAAAGTTGAGAGTTAACAAGAAGGAGCAATTAGTTTGGATTTGTGAATTAAGTAATAGAAAGGAGATAAAGTGATTTGAGAGGAAAGAGACATTGTAAGAAAAGAATTGCGAAGGATAGTACAGTGTGAACTTGAATTGTTCTATAGACTAGAAAATAAAGAAATAAATTTTACAGAATATCGTTTTATCTACTCGAGCCGTTGCTCGCATATTACAATATGCTACACACCTTTTTTCCCCCACACAAATCATAGTGCTCTCGAAAGAATTGGATCATGTGGGAAGGCAACATCAAAATATTGGTTTGAGTTATCGATATTGTTGAAGGAGGTAAGTTTTGTAAATTATATAGTATTATCCTCTAAGCCTTAAACTGTTTACTTTTGTATCTAAATGGTAAACGACTGGTTCGATTTGTTTAATGTGAGAGTTCCCAGAAACGACCTTCGGGAACGAATGGCCGCATATGGATTGGAGCTTGAAAAGCAAAACGTTATCCTTGCTAAAATGGAACATACAACAAGAAAGATGCGCATAGGAAAACATAAGTGCCTACTTCCATTCCAGAAAGGGATATTGAGCAACATTAGTTTATGACCATCCAACGGCCCTACAATTTAAATACCACCTAAGAAGTTATCTATTGGGTCGTAATGAGTGCATAATATCCCAATCCGCTAACATCGAGTCAGATTATTGCGAAGAGAAAAAATTGGATTTGGATAACGCGATAATCACCGATGCTCCTGATGAGGATGGTGAAGCAGAACAGGAAACACTCGTAGAGTCTCAAGAAAACTGTGAAGAGATCCCTACAGGCACTTTACTCTCAGGATTCGTTGAAGAAATCGATTTGCGGTCCCCGACCGAAGAAATGAGTGACCTTGAATACGATATGCTCGTACACGTAGCCGGTTACATAATATGTATGTATATCGATTAAAATCCAAAATCCCGAATATGTTGCAAAAATATTCGGAAAATCAACCAGCAAGTTCATTTTCTTGGACCAATCAGCAGTCTGAAGGAGAGCTTCAAAAACCGCATGATGACTTTGTTCCAAGTCTGAAACACCTAGAAAAAGTGTTCAATGGAATGAATGGCACAACACTTAAAACTGGTCAAAATTCCATTCAACAGTTAATGACGAATTCGGAAAGTAGTGCTTTAGAGGACGAGATAAAAAAATTGTCCTTTCGGTGTACGAGTAAAATGTTTTAAAATTAAAATATTGAATGCAGAATCGCATTTAAATGTTGATTCAAAAAAAGAAAACTTAATAAAACAGTTAATTAAAAACACAGCAGTTTTCACTTTCGCTTACGTGGAATTACATTCAAAGGAGACATTTAACAGCACATAGGTAAGTTACAAAAAGCTAAACGTGTTAAGTGGCAAATAGACGATGTGTCTCAAGCCATCAAAAATATCCACTTCCCAGCACAGGCTTCTTAAGAGTTGTTATGTCTTCAGTGATACCCCACATCTAATAAAACTTCTAAGGAGCCATTTCTTAAACTCTGGGGTCCTAATGGAAGATAAACTTTTGACTAAAGAGCCGCTTGAGGAATTGCTAGCGTCGGTTAACTCCTACGCATCTTTCAGTTCAACGTGGAAAAAGGCAAAAAGTAAAATATGCTACACTCTTTTTTTCCCCACACAAATCATAGTGCTCTCGAAAGAATTGGATCATGTGGGAAGGCAACATCAAAATATTGGTTTGAGTTATCGATATTGTTGAAGGAGGTAAGTTTTGTAAATTATATAGTATTATCCTCTAAGCCTTAAACTGTTTACTTTTGTATCTAAATGGTAAACGACTGGTTCGATTTGTTTAATGTGAGAGTTCCCAGAAATGACCTTCGGGAACGAATGGCCGCATATGGATTGGAGCTTGAAAAGCAGAACGTTATCCTTGCTAAAATGGAACATACAACAAGAAAGATGCGCATAGGAAAACATAAGTGTCTACTTCCATTCCAGAAAGGGATATTGAGCAACATTAGTTTATGACCATCCAACGGCCCTACAATTTAAATACCGCCTAAGAAGTTATCTATTGGGTCGTAATGAGTGCATAATATCCCAATCTGCTAACATCGAGTCAGATTATTGCGAAGAGAAAAAATTGGATTTGGATAACGCGATAATCACCGATGCTCCTGATGAGGATGGTGAAGCAGAACAGGAAACACTCGTAGAGTACACGTAGCCGGTTACATGATATGTATGTATATCGATTAAAATCCAAAATTCCGAATATGTTTGCAAAAATATTCGGAAAATCAACCAGCAAGTTCATTTTCTTGGACCAATCAGCAGTCTGAAGGAGAGCTTCGAAAACCGAATGATGACTTTGTTCCAAGTCTGAAATACCTAGAAAAAAGTGTTCAATGGAATGAATGGCACAACACTTAAAACTGGTCAAAGTTCCATTCAACAATTAATGACGAAGTCGGAAAGTAATGCTTTAGAGGACGAGATAAAAAAAATTGTCCTTTCGGTGTACGAGTAAAATGTTTTAAAATTAAAATATTGAATGCAGAATCGCATTTAAATGTTGATTCAAAAAAAGAAAACTTAATAAAACAATTAATTAAAAACACAGCAGTTTTCACTTTCGCTTACGTGGAATTACATTCAAAGGAGATATTTAACAGCACATAATTATGTACATATAAAGGGTGGTTAAGTTTAAAGGGCCGATGTTGATTTTGAATAAAACACAAATTATTTAGGAAATTACTGTCATTTCTTTTTATTATGATAATATTGATATGGTTCAATTAAGTATGGAACAAAATATCGGCCAAATGGCCGCCGCGACCTAGGCGGCACACCTCCATCCGATGGTCCAAATTTTCGATGACGCTGAGGCATAATTGAGGTTCTATGCCGTTAATGTGCCGAATTATCTCATCCTTTAGCTCTTGAATTGTTGCTGGCTTATCGACGTACACCTTTTCTTTCAAATAACCCCAAAGAAAGATAGCGAACACCATTCACAGTAACTGCCTGACCGGCCTCATTTTGGAAATAAATACGGCCCGATGATGCCGCCAGCCCATAAACCGCACCAAACAGTCACTCTTTGTGGGTGCATTGGTTTTTCGAAAATCACTCTTGGATTATCATTCGCCCAAATGCGGCAATTCTGCTTATTGACGAATCCACTGAGGTGAAAATGTGCCTTATCACTGAAGATGATTTTCTTCGAAAATTGATCATCCACTGTTGCCATTTCTTGCCACCATTGTGACCATTGACGACGCTTGAAATGGTCAAGAGGCTTTAGTTCTTGAGTCAATTGCACCTTGTAAGCGCGTAAATGTAAGTCTTTATGCATAATGTTCATCAACGACGAGCGTGAGAGGTGCAATTGTTGGGCACGACGACGAGTTGAGGTGGACGGCTCTTCAGCCACACTATCGCGAACAGCAGCAATATTTTCTGCAGTACTAGCTGTACGAGCATGCACTGGTGTTTTCACATCTCCAATTGAGAAATGTCAAATGAAATGCAGAAAAAAACTTGATGTTTAGGTGTGGCTCACATTCAACATCGGCCCTTAAAATTTAACCACCCGTTATAAGACAAAAATGTATTTTGCATTTTTGTTTTGGCAACTAATAAATTTATCAAATATCCCACGCTTAAGTAGCGTAAGTATAATTTTGAAAACAAGTTTCTTTTGAATTTATTCGACTGACAAGTGATAGCAAAATGTTTTTGTCTACAAGTGACGTAGATGCGTAGAACGAACAAAAAATTCAACTCGCAATGTCATACCATGTATATTCTATATACCTTGGTCTAACGACTAGGTGCAATAAGTGGAAGGCTGGCTCCTCCCCGCCCTGCGATGAGATGCCAAAACGGCGGTACCGTAGGGAAAACGGGAAGAAGGAAGAAGGGGTTAATGGGTAAAAATACCACACTGTTACTGAGTACGGGCTCAGTTTCGTCTTTTGGAGATTACCACCTCCCAGCGTACAAAAAAAAAAAAAAAAATGTAGATGCATTAAAATTTCAAATTTTAAATGAACTGCGTGGAGGCAAAAATACTGTTGCCGTAGAATTGTAGCAAAATATAAAATGTTTGGAATAATGTTTTTGAGAAAAACTGTGTTTTTAAGTTAGAAATTTATACGCTTACATTTTGTTGTTTCCCACATAGTACCACTGATGCATAGCGTTTTCAGTCTTAATATTATAAAACAAGGTACATGCTAGAAACAAATTATATTCTAGTGCAGTAAAACGTTTTTAATTTGAAACGAAAGGTTAGTACAAATTGAACCCTAAATAGAATTATAAATAATATAGAATATATATCTAATAATAATAATATTATTTGGTTGATGAATATACTTATGTATTATAGTTACCAAAGAAGTTATTATAATGTACATATATGTATAAGTTCTATGTAGAACATTATTTGCTCGGTTTATTTATTTTCAAATGAACTAAAATTGTTATGTTCTTTTTTTAGTGTTCCATACCAAAATGGTACAGAAGTACGGATATGTTTGTCGCACGCTTGTAACGTTTGAACCGTTTAACCTAGAAAATTAAAACTTTAACAAAACCAAAAATATTTAGAAAAAGCAAATTATAAAAAATGTTGAACGTGACGTATGAAATGAAAGAATTATGTAAAAACAATGTCGGATAAAGTTTGTTCAGCAAACCTAAAAATAATCAAAACCATCGATATTTCGCTCCCCTTTATCTCTGAAAGTATTGGTATGAAAAATTGAGAGTATAAAAGAATCATGAGAAGGTTATGCGAAGGATAAAATAAAAACTATTGGCACAAACGGTTTTTGAAAATACTTCGAAGACTTAATATTTAAAATCATCTCACCATATCTTACCCCTGCCTGATCCAGTTTGATGGTTTTCAGACCAACTCGTCTACGTATTTAACTAAAAACTAAACGTCATCAAAATCCTTTTAGATGATTTGAAGTGCGAGGATTTTTAAAACCCCCCACAATCTCTTACCACAATTTCATTCGATTTTAGGCGTAGCAAAATCGCATCGTCACCTCCAAGTGGTGCCCGCTGGATAGCCGTTAGGTGACCTAACGACGAGCGTTGGATCTCTTGGATCCAAGAGTTGTGACACCTGAGTTACCTTCTCAGGAACTAGGAGCAAAATGTAAGATAAGACATCGCTCTAAAGAACCAGCTCTCTAAGAAACCCAAGAGCGTCTGACAGATAGTGTGCGGCTCATTGGTCAGCATCTGATCCCATAGGGGTGGCTGTATTTAAAAGCCTTGAATACGGGAAGAAACTAAGCTATTTATGGTTAAGAAACAAAAGTTACAAAAAAACAAATATGACAATGAGTAAAACAAATAGATATAATACCCCAGGTGGCAATCCAGTTAAACTGGTGAATCCACTCTCCTCGGAGATCGGTCCTGCGGATTCTGGGGAGGTTCAATTATTGCTTATAGGAAATAGAAAGAGTTCAAAAACACCTAGAACTCCACCAAATGTATTCTCCTCAAGGGTTATTTCATCGATAACACCTACACAAATATCAAATGTCTTAGAAGTCATTAACGAAAAAGGAACCAATAACTATGAAGAGTTCGAAAGAAAAGATCAGCAATGTTCCAAAGAAAATAACGAGATCCACCGAGTTGAATCCAAAAATTATTACGAGGAATGGCAAAAAGAAATTTTAGCCAGAAAACAACTTGAAGTCCTAGTTGAAAGTCTTCAGCAACAAGTTAAGAGACTTGAAGAAAAAGTCAGCTTGCTAGACAAGAAGACCTTAAATGACAACAAGTCAAGTCCAAAAACACTTGTAGTGAAAAGCCCACACAAAACTGTAATTGAGTTTCATACTGATGAGGAAGAGCTCCTTCTTGAAACTTATGGTAACAAAAACAAAGTGTTCTAAAAAGTCAGCAGACAGCTTCAATGAAAACATCCAATAAAGAAATAGGAGATAAACCCCAAAAGTCTTATGTTAAAGGCACTAAGAAAACTGCAGCACCCCCAATCATGATTTCCGTATTGGCAATGTTTGGCGAGCTTAAGAGCATAGTTGAAAAATGCACGAATAAGACATGTAAATATACATCATAAAATAAAAACAATTGGAAAGTCATTGTTGAAGACGCTGATGCGTATAGAGCTGTCACTGAAGAATTGAACAAAAAGCAAATTCAGTGGCACTCGTATGAAAATAAAGCTACAAGATCGATAAAAGTAGTAGCAAGAGGCCTTCACTCTTCATGTGATGCCAAAGAATTTGTCGAAGACCTATACAAAAAGTCTTTCAAGCACTCGATGCAAATAATTTTATTAAAAATGTGATTATCAAAGACTCCGCTGGGATATCAATGACAAAAAAGAGATCTGTACCTTTATTTATGCTCACTTTCGAAAATAAAGAAAGTCTCGAAAAGATTTATAGTAATAAAACAATTATGGGCATAGTTGATAAAATTGAACCACTGCGAAAGTCAAAGTTTGTTCCACAATGCAAGCACTGTCAAGTCTTTGGGTATACACAAAAATACTGCAATCGCGAGTTTGCTTGTGTTAAATGCGAAGGCAGGCATGCAACTAAAAACTGTCCCATGGGCAAAGAACAGAAAGCGAAATGTGTTAACTGCCAAAGCAACCACCCTGCAAGATACAGAGGATGTCCAGTCGCCAAAAAATTCCAAGACACAAAAAGAAAAAAACAAAACTGGGAACAAGCTTAGGAACTCAACAAATACAATAGCTATAGTTGAAAACAAAAAAGTAACGGTCGAAAACAAAACTAAAAATCGACCGGCAAAAGCAATTGCATTAAGCAAAAGTGATGAAAATAAAACCTATTCCCAGATTGTAAAAAAATTGCGGAAGAACGAGGAAACATCTATAAAAGAAATGCTGGAACTTATCCTAAAAAGGATTGACAAACAAGATTTAAACATAAAAAAGCTAAGTGAAGAAGTCGATTTTAAAAAACATGATAGACAGAACACTTAAAATCGCAACTTGGAATTCAAACGGTCTTTTACAACATGTATAAGAACTAAACATCTTTTTAGACATAGAGCATATAGACATTTGTTTGGTGTCCGAAACTCATCTAGCTATAGAATAAAGTTTTGATAAGAAAATACCAAACTACACATGTTATCACGCTCCGCACCCAGTTGACAAAGCTAGGGAAGGATCAGCAATTCTTATAAAAAAGTGCTTGAAATACTATGAAGAACCAGTGTTTACTAATGAAAACATGCAAGTAACAACAACTAGTATTGATATAAAAAAGAAAGAATTTAAAATAGCAGCTATATACTGCCCTCCGAGGCGCTCTCCAACTGAAGAAGACTTTGCAGAACTCCTAAATTTGTTAGGAGATAACTTCCTTGTTGGTGGCGACTTCAATGCTAAACACACCCACTGGGGATCTAGGCTCATAACTACAAAAGGTAAACAGCTATACCAAGCAGGCCGCAAATTCAACTGCGAATTTTATTCTTCTGGTTCGCCAACATATTGGCCAACTGATACTAACAAAATACCAGACCTTATAGACTTGTTCGTAGTTAAAGGTATTAAACGAAATCATATAAGTGTCGAAGGTAATTACGATTTATCGTCAGATCATACTCCAGTAATTTTATCACTGAGCGAAGCAGAAATAATAGAAAAAAGTAATCCTAGGCTTGTGAATAAGAACAAACTGGAACGAATTCTGAGGCAAACTTGACAGTTTTATAAACCTAAGATCCCCTATGCAAACAATTGAACAAATTGATCATGAAGTAGAACAATTTATTGCTGATGTGCAACAGGCTGCAGAAGAAAGTACTCCAACTATTTCGAACTCGAGAGAAACAGAAATAAAATATCCTGCCGAAATAAAGGAGCTGATATTGAAAAAAAGAAGAGCTCGAAGAAAATGGCAAACTACGGGATTGCCAGATGATAAGGCAGTTTTTAACCGTCTTAACAACGATTTAAAAAAAAAGAATCTGTTAGTTCAAAAATGATTCACTTAGTAGATTCCTGAAAAGTCTGACGATGGATGCTTCTACCGAATACTCCTTATGGAAAGCAGCTAAGCGCCTGAAAAGACCTCAGACACAAAACCCGCCAATAAAATCACAAGATGGTAAATGGATCGAAAACCCGAAACAAAAGGCTAATCTCTTCGCTGAACATCTCGCGAATGTTTTTAAGCCATTCCCAACAAACACAGCTACAGATCCCTTACAGTTTGTTGATAGAAACGACGAATGTGAAATACCTTTTGTCAGGCTCAAAGAAGTAAGAAGCATGTGTCAACATAAGTTGTCTAACAAAAAATCACCAGGGTACGATCTAATAACTGATCAGGTTATGAAAGAAATGCCTTCAATAGCCTCCAAGAAACTCCAATTTATAATGAACGCATGCCTTAAACTAAGATATGTGCCACATCATTTGAAAATTGCAGAAGTCATTGTTATACCTAAAAAAGGTAAGCTACCAACAGAAGTAACATCTTATAGACCAATATCGCTTATACCAATAATGGCAAAAGTTTTCGAAAAACTGCTCCTGAAAAGGCTTAGAAAAATAATAGAAGAAAGAAGACTAATTCCGAGCCATCAGTTTGGATTTAGAAATAAACATTTCACGATAAACCATGTGCATCGAATTACGGATGTTGTGGAAAAGGCACTTGAAGAAAAACAAGTTTGCTCGGCTATTTTCTTAGATGTTGCTCAAGCCTTTGACAAGGTTTGGCACTTGGGACTTGAGTACAAATTGCATAGGGACATCCACAGGCAGTACTACGAAGTACTGAAATCCTACGTTACGAACCGACTCTTTAGAGTACGGTACGACCAAAATTACTCGGAACTAAAGAAAATTGAAGCCGGTGTACCAAAAAGAAATGTCCTAGGACCAACACTGTATCTGTTATATACAAGCGATATTCCAGTGGACATCAACGCTATCATGGCCACCTTTGCTGATGATACAGCAATATTGGTGCCAGATAAATCCGTTACAAAGGCTACTCAAAAATTGCAAAATGCAGTCGATAAAGTTAGTGATTGGACGCAAAAATGGCGTATCAAATTAAACGAAATAAAATCGACGCATATAAACTTTACAAACAAAAACATAAACAATATTCCAATTTTTATAAACAGTACAGCAGTACCTTACTCCAATACCGTCAAATACCTTGGAATGACCTTGGATGCAGAGCTTAAATGGAAAGAGTACATCAAAAAGAAAAGAGAAGAACTTAACTTGAAGTACAGAAAAATGTACTGGTTACTAGGAAAGAACTCTGACCTATCTATCCAGAACAAATTAATGTTATAACATATATATTGTTATAATATATATATTGTTATATAAATTTATAAGCAAATACTGAAACCCGTTTGGACATATGGTATCCAACTATGGGGCTGTACAAAGAAAACAAATGCTGAACCCATCCCAAAATTCCAAAGCAAAGTCCTTCGTGGAATAATTAATGCCCCTTGGTATATAAGAAATAGCGATCTACATCGTGACCTTCAAATTGAAATGGTTACATAAGTGGTTAAAAAACACGCTGTATCACACCATCAGCGACTGCAAAGTCATACCAACTCCGAAATGGAGACCATCTTAAATGTATGAAACAATGTTCGGAGATTAAGAAGAACAAAGCCTCATGAGCTGATGGTCTAAAAGCTATGGGAAAGTGTTATAACTTTAAACTTCCCCCAATGCGATTTATAAATTAAGAAAGAAAAATCTTTTGTCGATCTTTCATAGATTGGTCCTGATTCACCGGTGGTTTTAGTGCGGTAAGGGTCCCACACTACTTGGTACCGATTATTACCAAGTGTCTTTTGAAGATTTCCATCGGATAAAAAAAAAAAATTCGATTTTAGGTGGGAAAACTGCCGTCTAAGCTTATGTATAAGCCATATTTCATCAACACCAATGACAGTCTTGAGTTAAGTAGCCAAAAATATTTCATCAGAAATTATTTATTAGATCTAGAAGGAGCCGTGAACAAAGTGTTTGTTTAAACCTGACCCTCACAAATATGATCATATGTATACGTAGCTTCCTCTTTTCACAGGGAATCAAAATTAGTTAACTGAGCAGTTAAAGGAGCATTGACCGCGTGAGACATACATAAATCACAATTGACTACCCGTTTTTACTTTTGTTATGATTATTTATTTAAAACTATAAGGCTTACACGTAAGATACAAATCTTTTAAGCTGTGAAGCTGCTTTAAATGGTTAATAATAATTATTTTAAAAAAAATTAAGAAAGAAATGAATACATATTATTAAAAAAAAGAAAATAAGGTAAAAAGAAATATTTATATATACTCGTACATACATTTGAGAAAATTAAAATTTGAAAATTTTATAATTAATTAACGATTTTTAGTATCCTTTTGTCAAATCAAAACAGCTTTAAAAATCAGAAAAAGAAAGAAAAAATAATAAATAAAATCTCAATGTTTGCACATTTATATGCTTAGATGCTCGCTAAGTCACCTTTTAAAGTCACCGATGCTATAAGATCTCCTTAAACTGGCTGGGAGTAAATTCCAGAGTCTTGCAGCTTAAATAACGAACTGTTTCTGAGTCATATAATATTTAAAGCGCGAAATAATAAATGCTTTACTTTCCGCGGATTAGGCAAATTGAAGAATATTAAAAAGATGTGACGGAGCTTTTGATTCTTTAAGATTAAAAAGGAAAGTTAGAACATTAAAATCGAGATATTTTTGGAACTCTATCCCAAGAAATTCACGCACATATTTCGAAATATGTTCATACCTACGGATGTTATAAACATATCGTACAGTACTATTGAAAGCTACTGAGAGTTTACGTGAGCTATTGCTATCTAGGTCGCAGAAAATTGGGTGTGCATATAGTAGTATTGGAAGGAGCAGTGTTTTGACAGGAGTTGTTTTTATTCTGCGTGGGAGGCAGCTACCAGTTTGACCTAAGGCACGCAGGGCTCCATAGACTTTGCCTATAGTACTGGTCACGTGAGATTCCCAGGTAAGATATTGATTAAATGTGAGTCCAAGGTTTTTAACACTTTCTACGTAATCTAAAATGGTTCCATTGATTTCTATTTTAGGAAGAGACGATTCATCCAAGCTAGTACGACTTATCATTATCACTTTACTTTTTTTAGAGTTAAGCATCAGCTTGTTTTTATGTGTCCATCTAACCACCGTCAGAAGGTCTTCATTAATACGCTTTGTAGCATCTTCAACGAGTCCCAGAGGAAAAGTCAAATAAAGTTGTACGTCATCAGCATACATTTGTATCTTATAATGTTTTGAGAATAGTGGGTATATCATTATTAAACATGGTAAACAGCAGCGGCCCTAAAATGGATCCCTGTGGAACGCCAGTATCTGTTTTTAAGAATGAGGATAAATTGCCAATGGAATAAACCGTTTGTAAGCGATCTTCAAGGTGGCTTATAATAATTTTTATGGCAGAGGAATCGAGGTTAAATTAGTGTTTAAGCTTAAGAATGAGAATATCGTGCGACACAGTGTCGAAAGCCTTCGAAAAATCAAGTAACACCAGAGAAGTCACATGATCATTATCAATCTCAATACGAATATCTTTAACTAATTTCATTAATGCAATAGTGCAACTATGTTATGGTCTGAAGCCCGATTGAAATGGTGAGAGTAAGTTGGAATTATTCAAGTATGTACGAAGCTGTGAGTTCATGATTTTTTCAAGTGCTTTTAAACATGAACGGGAGTATCGAAATGGGCCCATACTCTCACTCTTTACCAACTGTACTTTTCAGGACTGGTATTATCTTTGACCTTTTCCAAGATTTTGGATAAATGCAGCAAGTTAATATTCTGTTAAAGATGAACATCAGAGGTGGTAACACATGATAAATTTCAATTTTTAAAAACCTATGATGCATACCATCCAAACCAATAGCATCCGATTTGATTGCCAGTATAGCTTTCAGAATCTCAAATTCCCTTACTGCGGCAAAACCAAAACTAGCTGACGAGTCAGGTATAAGAGCTGGGTTTATATAGTCAGAGTCGTCCATTCCACATAGTTGTCTGTTCTGGTCAGTAGAAGTAGCAGCAAACTTTTCATTTAGCTGATCAATATCAATGTCCACGCAACCACTAGGATCAATGCTTTTGCCTATGCCAAACTCTTTAATTTGCTTCCAGGCTTTCTTGTTTCTCAGGCCGGGTCTAAATTTGGAAGAGAAAAATTTTGTTTTGGACTTCTTAATTTCTTGATTTACTTTATTTCTGAGCTTCTTAAAGTAATCATGGAACATTGAAAGTTTGAATTTTTTCCAAAGTTTGTATGCCAAATCCCTCGCTTTTATAGTGATGTATTGATTGAACTAGCTGGTTGCGCAAGACAAACCTTTTGAGAAGAACATGACTTTCAAATAAGTTGTTAATTATTGATGTAAAAGTTTCAACCTGCTCATTAATAGATAGCATGAAGTATAGACTATGCCAATTTGCATTGAGAGAATCCCTCGCCAAGGCAATCGGATCAATTGTCTTGAAATCTCTGAAGCTAACAACAGTCGGCTTAGATGTGCGATCAAAAGTTAAGTCGTAAAATAGAAGAATAAGGTCATGTTGCGAAAACCCGGGAACATCAAGTTGGCCATACAAATTTACTCGCTCGGGTCTATTCACAATGGAAACCTTCAGAAGGGTAGAGTTGTGAGCACTGAAATGTGTATGTAAGGTGGTATTCACTGCGGTTAAATGTAAGCTGATTAAGTTGTTTCTAAACTGAATGTTGTTATAGCCCAAGAGATTAATAACCGGTGACTGCTATGTGATTATATTCAAAACCAATGTTCTCAAGGACATTAGTAACAGTGATTGTGTTAGTTATCCAAGGAGGTTTGTAAATGACACCAATGAAGCATTTGACAAATCCACATAGAAGCCCAATAAACAAGTATTCGATGTCATCGTTGATACTAGATGTTTTAATAATTTTACTTAAAAAAGTTTCCTTAACAAAAATTGCCACCCCACCTGCTCTACTTCCAATACGATCAACTCGATAAATTTTATAGCCAGAGATAGCAATAGCCACATTATCTAGGGTTGGATAGTGCCATGTTTCGGGTACGCATATTATATCAACTTCCCCATCTTCAAAAATCAGTTTGAACTCATCAAAGTGCCTTTTCAAACTTTGAGCATTAACGTGACAAATAGACAACCCAGAGAACCTACTGCAAAAAATGTTTAACGTTATGAAGGAGACGGTTACAGCAACAACGACAAAAAAACAAAATCTTATAACGAGCGCATTGCATAGAAACGAACAGACATTTAATATTAACAAATAAATAGACAAAAAATTGTTTTGACAAAACGGGTTTTAAAAGAAAAGGAAACAAATTCATAAAGACACAGATAAATAGAAAATGTGATAAAAAAGTATTAAAAAAAGTATAGAAAAGTGTTGAAAGAGGCATTAAAAAAAAAGAAAGTTTTTTAGGTGATAGGCAACTCTGGCTGATGATCATTGGTTCCTTTATCATATTGATGACTATAGTCTGTCTCAGAAAAATTGTCAGTACAGGCCTTATGGGAGAGCTTTTTTTCATACACTGGTGCCTGTAAATTTTTTTATGGCACTCAATTTCAAGAATTGCCACTGAAATATAGACGAAAGCACTGACTTAGATAGAATTTGTTGTTGTAAATTTCATAACATCCGCACACATCCCATCATAACCTACCTGCGACACAGTCGATCGCAGTGTGAGTTGAAAATATGATTATCAAAACAGAGTTACCATTATGAAATCTGAGCAAACAGCTGTGGCTTTTTCTGTGGTTTTTCTCTAAGAGCGAATAATTGAATTTGAGTATGTGAGGAATTGCCATTCCTGTTTTTCTGTTGAAATCCTTAAAAAATTCTTCGCTCTTACTGTTAAAATGACGATTATATGAGTCTGATTTTGAAACATTTAATTCATTCGTGGTGCAATGTGTGATCAACTAAGTGCGTTGTGGTGATATTATTTTGTGCTGTGATTAACTTATAATAAAATTAGTAGTGACAAGTGATCAAATTCATTAGATTAAAGTGCGATGTGGTGATATTGTTATGTGTTGTGATTAATAAAAAATGAATATATTGTGCATAAGGAGAAGAATGGCTACAAGCACGTCAAAGAATCTAAATGAAGAAAAAAAGCAACATATTGTTAAGGCGACAAAGAAATTATACGGCCAATCAAAGAATAAATCGGAAGCTGTAAAAAAGCAGCGGAATGTTTTTCTATTATTTCTTTAATTTATAATAATGATACATCAAAATACTCTGTAACATACTAAAATTCTATTAAAATTGAGTCAGTGTCGATTTTATAATCTATTATCTTTATTTCGTTCAACAAATTGTTTTGTTTTTAAATCAGCAGATGGCTACCCTACGGGTAATGTGTGATTCTCTCATTTGTGGCGATGTGTCAGATATAATATGGCAACCCCGTATGAGCTTTAAAGAGTGACGCACTTATGCAAGCTATTGCAACAAGACAGAGAGGCAAATATCCTATCTTCCCTGTACTGACAATTTTTCTGAGACAGACTTTAGGTGTGTGCTGCTTTTCTTGGGTGTTGCAATGAGGTGTACGTGTCGTGTGTTTATGACCGTGATACGCTTATCGTTCACTGAGGAAAATTTGATTATGATGACAGGGTCATTTCTTGATATCGGGCGAAAAAATTCCGTGGTTGGTGGCTGAAACCCTAATGAGTGGCACAGGTGGTTGAAAATTGTTTTAAGTTTTTCATTCTCCATGTATGGTATTCCAAATAAAATGGCATCAGCGGCTAATCTCTTTAAATTGAAAACTTTAAATTGAATTCTCATACTTGCGAGTTCAGTGTGTATTTTTCCATCTGAGCTTTGATTGTGTTTACTTCTTCCTTTAAGCAGCTGATTTCATCAGAACATTTTTCGAGAGTAGTGACCCGATTGCTTAATTGAATAAAGTCGTGCGCTATTTGTTCAAGTTTTTCTGACATATTGTTTTCGGTGACCATAATCCTTTTTAATAAATTTTCCTCTATTGCAATAGATCATTTTGTCCATTATAGACTCACCTTGACTTTCAATTTTACCCATCAAGTCAGTATGATTATCCGTCATCGTCGGTCATATTGAAGATGACAGTAGAAATGTGAAAGAACCAATCGGAGAGTTTCTGAGTGGTTTGTTATTCCGAGTATTGCGCGAGTGAGACATTTATTATAAACGGTTTAAATGAGTGGAATTTTTAAAATACATATATCCACTTATGGAGAAATAAAATTTATTTAAACTATTTAAAAAGCACTTTAAAGTAAGTAAATTCGTGCAAAATAAATAAAATTTAGCTTTATAGTTTATCTCTAAGTTGGTATACGCTTTTTATAAGATATTAACACTTTCTGGGGTTGATTAATTAGCAGCACTTTCACGGACATCTACTTTGGTTGTTTTCTACTCAAAATTGCGTAAATAAATAAATTTAAGTTTATAAAACACACCAATTTAAATTTACTACTATTTAGAGACTAGCCTACTACAGTTTAGTCGATGCGATACAAGTGGGAATAAGGAAAAATCTATTTCCGTATCCCCGAATGCCCGTTTTTCCAAAAACAGACCTGTATTTCGTAGACCAAAATTGAGTACAAGTACGACGTACGGCAACAAAAATAATCATTTTCCAGGAATACACTGCGAACAAGAGTCGAATGTAAACTAAGCAAGTGCAAGTACAACAACAAACCCCATTAAGCGTACCGTTGATCTTACTTTCTAACTTGCTGGCTTGATCTCCGAACCAAACTCGTGCAGAAGTTCTTTGTAACGCAATAGGTACTGACGTGCTAAAGGCTCATTTTTCAATTCCTCGTAGAGGAATTTAAATGAAAATTTGTAAAATAAGTATTTTGCTAAAATCTGTGTTTCGTTCACTAATTAATTGGCGCCCAACGTGAGGCGACGCAAATAATTAAAAAATCCTTATGAAGTATAATAATTTGTTCTACCAAGTAATACGGATTTCACGAAATCAATTTTCAGTCGGTGATATATATTATACAAGTAACCCCATTGACGAAGTGAAAAATGAGTTAAAATTAAATCAAGATAACAATAAAATTTGAGAACATTAAAAATAATTTATAAAACTGTGAGTTACTATTATAAAACAACAATAACTATTACATTGTTAAGAAATACTTATATTCAAACACACCGATTAGCTGTTAACATTGTTTATAAAGTAGAGGCGGAAAATTTCTAGTTGAAGAGAAACGCAAGATAACAAACAACAGTTTGCTGTAAGTACAAGTGAATCACTTTCCCTTTCTATGTAAAATATTACTTTTCATACTCATGCACTAATTGTTAATAACTTTTGTTTAATTACGAAAACGATTCATTACATCTGTATAAGTACAAAGCCAGATTGGCTTGGCCTAAGGCCGTCTACCTGATTGACGGTAAGTTTTAAGGGCCGATGTTGATTTTGAATAAAACACAAATTATTTAGGAAATTACTGTCATTTCTTTTTATTATGATAATATTGGTATGTTTCAATTATGTATGGAACAAAATATCGGCCAAATGGCCGCCGCGACCTCGGCGGCACACCTCCATCCGATGGTCCAAATTTTCGATGACGCTGAGGCATAATTGAGGTTCTATGCCGTTAATGTGCCGAATTATCTCATCCTTTAGCTCTTGAATTGTTGCTGGCTTATCGACGTACACCTTTTCTTTCAAATAACCCCAAAGAAAGAAGTCCAACGGTGTCAAATCACATGATCTTGGCGGCCAATTGACAGCACCACCACGTGAGATAACACGGCCATTGAATTTGTCGCTTAAAAGAGCCATTGTTTCGTTAGCTGTGTGGCAAGTGGCACCATCCTGTTGAAACCACATATCGACCACATCCATATCTTCGAATTCGGGCTATAAAAAGTTCGTTATCATCTCACGATAGCGAACACCATTCACAGTAACTGCCTGACCGGCCTCATTTTGGAAAAAATACGGCCCGATGATGCCGCCAGCCCAGAAACCGCAATAAACAGTCACTCTTTGTGGGTGCATTGGTTTTTCGACAATCACTCTTGGATTATCATTCGCCCAAATGCGGCAATTCTGCTTATTGACGAATCCACTGAGGTGAAAACGTGCCTCATCACTGAAGATGATTTTCTTCGAAAATTGATCATCCACTGTTGCCATTTCTTGCCACCATTGTGACCATTGACGACGCTTGAAATGGTCAAGAGGCTTTAGTTCTTGAGTCAATTGCACCTTGTAAGCGCGTAAATGCAAGTCTTTATGCATAATGTTCATCAACGACGAGCGTGAGAGGTGCAATTGTTGGGCACGACGACGAGTTGAGGTGGACGGCTCTTCAGCCACACTATCGCGAACAGCAACAATATTTTCTGCAGTACGAGCTGAACGAGCATGCACTGGTGTTTTTACATCTCCTACAGACAAGGTTTGCACAAATTTTTGCACGATTTTTCCGATTGTACGCACATTTGGACGATTAAATTGACTGAAAGGATCACGAAATGCACGATTTTTCATAATAAACCTGAATAACTTTAACGCGTTGCTCGATTGTGTATGTTTCCATGGTTCAAATTGAGTTAGTCTGAAATTGAGAAATGTCAAATGAAATGCAGAAAAAAACTTGACATTTAGGTGTGGTTCACATTCAACATCGGCCCTTAAAATTTAACCACCCTTTATAAGTAATATTTGAGATGATAATACATTGAATTCAATAGAAAATATCGGATATTTACAAATTTATATACATGTAAGTACTTTAAAAATTGCCTTCTATAACACGCTTTCTGCAACGAAGTGCGCTAGGTGCATATTTATAAACTACATCCCAACCTTGGTCACCGTTCAAGATGTTGATTACTTCATTTTCTTGTAATACGCACGAACCAAAAAATCCCTTGCGGAATTCTTTGAGCGTTGGGCAAATTGCCATAAAGTGCACCACGTCTTCTGTTTCCTTGAGAATACAAAGATCGCACAAAACTGGAAGGTCTGGTGGATTTTGAATATGGTGCTAATCGTATCAGTCGAATAGTGGTTTAAGAAGTAAGTTCTCTCACCACTATAATACATTCTATATTGTGACTCTTGCGCTTCGCGCCTTAATTTCTTAAACATGCTACGACTTGTTTCCTCCAATATCATCCTCCAATAACTTCATTCTTAACAATGTAGGCTCCTCGTCCGATGTACACGGTAGTTCTAAGCCGCAGTTAGATGCTAGTCTTTCCCACTCTTGAAAAAGTTTTCCTCCTGATGATAGATCATGCAAAAGTACTAGTTCCGGCAGTCTCTCCCCTTCCCATGTCATAACTTTTACTATATAGTTAAAGTGTAGTTTTGGAGTATCTAAAAATAAGGACGGGCATCCTTCTCTAGATGCAGCATATAAAGGGTGGTTAAATTTTAATGTGAACCACACCTAAACGTCAAGTTTTTTCTGCATTTCATTTGACATTTCTCAATTTCAGACTATTTCAATTTGAACCATGGAAAGATACACAATCGAGCAACGCGTTAAAGTTATTCAGGCTTATTATGAAAATGGGCGTTCAAATCAAAATGCATATCGTGCATTTCGTGATTCTTTCGGTCAATTTAATCATCCAAATGTGCGTACAATCGGAAAAATCGTGCAAAAATTTGTGCAAACCGGGTCTGTAGGAGATGTGAAAACACCAGTGCATGCTCGTACAGCTCGTACTGCAGAAAATATTGCTGCTGTTCGCGATAGTGTGGCTGAAGAGCCGTCCACCTCAACTCGTCGTCGTGCCCAACAATTGCACCTCTCACGCTCGTCGTTGATGAACATTATGCATAAAGACTTACATTTACGCGCTTACAAGGTGCAATTGACTCAAGAACTAAAGCCTCTTGACCATTTCAAGCGTCGTCAATGGTCACAATGGTGGCAAGAAATGGCAACAGTGGATGATCAATTTTCGAAGAAAATCATCTTCAGTGATAAGGCACATTTTCACCTCAGTGGATTCGTCAATAAGCAGAATTGCCGCATTTGGGCGAATGATAATCCAAGAGTGATTGTCGGAAAACCAATGCACCCTCAAAGAGTGACTGTTTGGTGCGGTTTATGGGCTGGCGGCATCATCGGGCCGTATTTTTTCCAAAATGAGGCCGGTCAGGCAGTTACTGTGAATGGTGTTCGCTATCGTGAGATGATAACGAACTTTTTATGGCCCGAATTGGAAGATATGGATGTCGACGATATGTGGTTTCAACAGGATGGTGCCACTTGCCACACAGCTAACGAAACAATGGCTCTTTTGGGCGACAAATTCAATGGTCGTGTTATCTCTTACTTATGTCCTGTATCCCCTTGTAGGTCCTAGGGCCTCTACAACGCCTACGCGCCATCGTGTGCGATTTCTGGAAATGTGCCTCAGCTCTCCCCAACTCTTTCCCAGTTGCCGTGCTTCCTTCTCAACTGTTCTGCGCCACGTACTCCTAGGACCGCCGCGTATCCTGCCATCCTGGGTAAGCGGGTTCCATTGCTTCGCTTGGTTAGCTATGGACCTGTCACCCTTTCGGAGAGTGTGACCGATCCACTGCCACTTTCGTCGTCGTATGGTTGTGCCTATAGGTTCATGGCCCGTTCTCTGATAAAGCTGTTCGTTAGAGATACGGTTTGGCCAGAATATCCTTAAGATGTAACGTAGACACCTATTGACAAACGTTTGCAGCTTCCTCGTGATAGTGACGGTCACTCTCCAGGTACCACATACATATAGCAACACGGATTCAACGTTGGAACGGAACAGTCGTAGCTTGGTGTTTAAGCTAATTGCATTACTTCGCCAAACTATGGATAGCATCCCAAACGCAGATTTTGCTTTACCTATTCGGCTGGCTATATCCAGTTCGGTTCCGCCATCGGTTGAGACAATACTCCCAAGGTATTGGAAACTCTCTACTCTCTCAACCGTTTGTCCAGCAATGCATATATGAGTTGATGAGTTTGGTCCTAGGCTGATCATTTTTGTTTTTGCCGAGTTAATTTTCAGCCCAACGACGTCTGCTTCCCTCTCCACATTTGCTGTCATTTGGTGAAGGTCCATTATTCTGTGAGACAGTAGGCATACATCGTCGGCGTAGTCGAGGTGTTTGAGTTCAGATGTAAGAGTCCATCGAATTCCTCCATTTCCTGTTGATAAGGCCGCATTCAGCACATCGCTAATCACCAATAAAAACAATATTGGTGAAAGTATGCAGCCTTGCCGAACCCCACTTTGGACTTCGAATTCCTCAGACAGCCTTCCTCTGTGCAAAACGTGACATGTGGATCCATCATATGTAGCTTTGATAATTGCTATTAATTTATCCGGAATGAATCTCCTGCGCAAGGCACGCCAAATAAATTCCCGATTGACACTATCAAACCCCTTTTCAAAATCGATGAACAACAGGTGAAGTGGTGATCGATATTCAACACATTGCTCGATGATGATCCGCAGGGTGTTGATGTGGTCGACACAGGAGGATCCAGAGCGGAAACCTGCTTGTTCGGCGTCAAGTGTGTCTTCAAGGTGTTCTTTGATTCGCTCCAGGATGATTCTAGCTATTATCTTGGCCACAGCAGGCAGCACGCAGACACCTCTCCAGTTTTCGCACTGCATTAGGTTGCCTTTTTTAGGGAGCTTGACAATCATTCCCTTTTTCCACTCATCTGGAAAACTCTCGGCTTCCCATGTTCTCCCGACAAGTGGGAACAGTAGCTCTGCCGATGCTGTTGGCGCAGCTTGAAAAAGCTCCGCGGGTATGCCGTCAAGTCCTACCGCCTTATTAGTTTTCAGTGCTTTGATTGCGGTAATAATCTCTTCTTTACTGGGGGTTGTGGTGCGAATTCGGGAACTTCTTTCTACGGACACTTCAGTCTGACTTGGGTGCATATTGCTGGCGAATACTCGGTTTAGAACCGAAGCAAAATGCTCCTTCCATCTCTTCAGTTGATCCTCATCCGATATTAGCAACGAACCGTCTAAGCCTTTCACTGGGTGTTGAGTAGAGCTTCGGCCACCTATAAGCTCTTTAGTGATTCTATAAACGGTTCTGCTGTCGCACCTCGCTGCTGCTTCTTCTGCTTCCGTAGCTAGCGCATTGATGTAATTGCGCTTGTCACGTCTCACGCTACGCTGTACTTCTCTCATCTTCATGCGATATAGGGACTCAAGCTCGATCCTCCCTGCTGCTGGAGTTGCTGCAATTTGAGCTCTTAGCTGTTTTCGTTCGTTGATCCTTCTCCAGGTATCCTCGGAAAGCCACGCCCTATGGTTTCCCTGTGATCGACCGACAATCCTTTCAGCACCTGATGTGAAAACAGTTTTCACAGCGCACCAATGGTCTTGGATGGTGGCGGGCAGGGAGCTGCTGATTGTTTCCACTCCACGTGAGAGATGGTCCCTTAATTCTTGGCGCACTGTGGGAACTCTCAGTAGGTCTACATTGAACCTAGGTATTGTTGTGTCGTTAGATCTACGAACGGCAGCACCGCGTAGTCGGAGAGTAGCTATCATAAGATGGTGATCTCGTACCAACCCCATGTCGGCACCTCGCCTGTTTCGGACGTCTAGGAGACTACTTCTAAAACGGCGACTGATGGCAAAATGGTCAATTTGGTTGGAGGTTGCTTGCCTGTCAGTTGACACCCAACTGATTTTATTGCAGGCTTTGTGCTCAAACATGGTGCCACCTATGACAAGACGATTTGCGTTGCAAAAGTCAACAAATCTTTCGCCGTTGTCATTCCGATTGCCTAGTCCGTGCCGTCCCATAACATGTTTGAGCCCTTCGTTGTCGCAGCCTACCTTGGCATTCAGGTCCCCCATAACAATGACAATGTCGCCATTGGGTGTTGCATTATGAACAGCTCCCAACTGGTTGTAGAAGTTCTCCTTTTCTTCCTCAGACGAACCATCCGTGGGGGCGTAACACTGTATGATGGTGACGCGACGTACTCTCGTCCGGAATCTGGCCGTTAAAATCCTATCACCGTGCGGTTGCCAGGTAATTAGGCCTCTGCGTGCTGTTGGCGTTAGCAGCAGTCCAACTCCATATCCACGGGGGTTTCCGGTTGGTCTTCCGGAGTAGAGTAATACAGTATTACGCGTTGGGGATTGGTACTCACCCGCATCTAACCATCTTATCTCGCTTACTCCCAATATGTCCAGCCTATATCGCATGAACTCATGCTCCAATTGAAGGAATCTGGCGTTCTGAGGTCCTTCACTCTGAGAGTCAAGGAGCGTCTTCACATTCCAGAAACCAATCTTAATCCGGGTACGATAGCCAAAGGTCGTCAACGTATTATCAGACCTTATCCGAGGCATTGTGTCGGTTTCCATAGCCACAGACATTGTAGTTTCGGTAACGCGGGTTGCTGGCCCAGGTTACCTAGCCTAGGCATAAGACCCTAGACAATCTCGCACTTGCAATTTTGGCCTATATGTATAAGGATTTATACATGCAGTTGCCCGGGGACCACCACGAGGAGGTAAAGCAAGCACTACATTACGAACTTGATTGTTGCGCTACTGGTCCAATCCATGTTTTGGACAGTCAGTAGTTTCCCGATCAATCGCCATGCAGATCCCCGTGTTATCTCACGTGGTGGCGATGTCAATTGGCCGCCAAGATCATGTGATTTGACACCGTTGGACTTCTTTCTTTGGGGTTATTTGAAAGAAAAGGTGTACGTCGATAAGCCAGCAACAATTCAAGAGCTAAAGGATGAGATAGTTCGGCACATTAACGGCATAGAACTTCAATTATGCCTCAGCGTCATCGAAAATTTGGACCATCGGATGGAGGTGTGCCGCCGAGGTCGCGGCGGCCATTTGGCCGATATTTTGTTCCATACATAATTGAACCATACCAATATTATCATAATAAAAAGAAATGACAGTAATTTCCTAAATAATTTGTGTTTTATTCAAAATCAACATCGGCCCTTAAAACTTAACCACCCTTTACAATAGTTGGGAGTACCACTCTATAATTGAAAGATCCTTTTGAGAAAGTAACGAAGGCATTTTTCGACTATTTCAAAGTAACAATAACCCCAAGCTTGAGCTCCACAGAAAAGTATAGAGGCAAGAGCACTATAAAATGTTTTTTGTATTGAGATATGAGTTATAAGATTATTTTTAATGCAACGACCCCAGATGTATGAAATCGTACGTTTAGCTTCAGAAGATTTGACCGTGTGTTTGCTCATACTTAAATTAGATGTAATCAAGACTCCCAAATATTTGTACACTCTTACTACTTTGATATGATTGTTTTGGTAAGTCCATTTTTCATTTCGAGAATATCTCCCACCGCCACTCCTAAATACTTCTCCAAAATGACGAATAAGTACAACGTAATACAATACTCCTCAAGTCTATTGATCATCAACTGCATATCTTCCATTGTTTCGGCAAGAAAGACAATGTCATCTGCATACATAAGCACTGGAATCTTCTTTCGGTTAAACTCTATTCCTCTACCTACTCTATTTGTAATGTTGTTGATGAATAATATTTACCCCCATTGCAGTTGTAAATTCTTCGGACATAAATCTCCATTCCAAACATATGCCACGTTATTATCATACATTGATTTTAGAATGTTAGTAATTTCGCTGAAGATTTTCATCTTATACAATTTGTAGAAAAGTGTTTCACGTGCAATGGAGTCGAATGCCGCTCGAAAGTCCACAAAAGAGGCATATTATTTTTTGCTTTTCTTTTTATATTAACTAGCGTAAATATTTGGACAATTGGAGTAGGTTTTCCAAAAACCAGCTTGGAATTCATGCAACACTGCATTATGTCTGACCTATTGTGTTGGACTTTTTGTAAACAATTTAGCCGATATATTTAAAAAGGATATGCCCCTGTAGTTTAATGGGTTATGGTATCCTAATTTTTTGTGTAATGGGAAAATGAGCGCTAATAAAAACTCCACCGGGTGTGCTTTTATAATGGTTTTATAAGTATCTGAATGTTCGGCAACTTGTTCTCAGTATACAGTCTTTGAAGTTCCGCATTTATTTTTGTCGTTCCAGGCTAACTTTCGAAGAAGGCTTAATAATTTCGTGTTCTCTTCTGCTTTGATGCACGATATTTTGCACTCTATTTCGAGTGACATGAGATCTGTAAATATTTCTGAGCCTATCTGAAAGTATTTTACTACGGAGTTCTAATATCCGGAGATAAGGCAGTAATCAATTACCGAGCACGGAGTCCGACGAATAAAGGTAAACTGACCACAAAAATCGCCTTCGCGCCATATACGTTTGCCCTTTCAAGAATGTTGATTCCCTTGTTGTCACAAACTTTAGCTTTCGACGTTCATAGCTGAGCATTTGCATCCGCCTACAAAATTGTTTTGTGAAAGCCCTATTCTTCTATTTAAGTCACCAATAATCATTAAATCCTGTGAATCCAAAGTTAGAAGTAAATCGTTCCGTTTTTCAAAGACTTTTTTCAATGACTGTCATTTAGATAAATCGGTACCATGTTCTTAAAATGTTTTTATGTTTAAAATATCCTGTAAACATCGGAGGCTTGGACTTTTAAACGAACTTACTCTAACGTACACTATTTCAAAATAAAAGTTAAGAAACCCATGCCATGCCGAAAGCGTCACTTTGATTATGCCTTTACGGAAGCCTTGTAATTGTCCACCACTGCCACTTCAAAAACTTATTTGACTTCACTGCATAAATCTATTCTAATTCAAAATTTAAATCTAATTTCTTTTTCTAACACATGAAATTCAAACAGAACAAATATATTAAAGGTTTTTATATAGTTAAAGAATTCAGCACAAATTAGTTTTTTTTTTAAGACCTGCCACATTATAACTTAAAATTCATAATTCTTAAAAATCAATATCGTTCTGGTAGACTGGTATTACTCATTTGTTTTCTTAGTTGTAGCCGATGTAGCTAGTTGGTTATCATTTATGGTATGGCCAACTTCGGTTGACATTAATGACATTTGCCTTGCATTGTTTACTTTCAGGTTATTTGTGATTAGACTTTGAAAGGATGGAGTCTCTCCGAAAATTCCCCTGAGTATTATCAGGGCGCTTTTTTCACCACACTTCAACCCCTCTGAAGAATCCCAGGATAGTACCTTATCAGCAACATACAGTCTATCATCCCTTAACATAATTTTTACTTGCGAATTTGTTTGCATGAGTTTATCTATGTAGTTGAGACTCGAGGATCTAATTTGGTTTTTCCATTTGGCTTTATCAGAAATCTCTTCATATTTTAATTTTAAGTCAGCCAGCTCGGCACACAACAACTGTAAGTCGGCTTTTGTCGGCAGTTATTTGACGAGTTCCTTATTCTTCTCATCCAGTATTTCCTTGAATGTGCAAATTTTTACACAAAAACAAATTATTGTACACTATAAGAATACCATCACCATTTGAAAAGTTTAATCTGTGTGAGTTTTAGCTTTCAACACTCTTAATGGTAGTAAGATAGAATACTTGTTCTTGGAAATTATTTGCGAACAAAAAAAATTTTTGCTTGGTTCAGTATATAGACCCAACAAACACATTGACACAACACCAGGGGATTTTACAGGGGATTTTAATAGCAACCTCCTACTTGAATCATCCCTAGTTGATAGTTTAAGAACGCTTAATCTAGTACCAGCAAATACATCAACCTCCACACACTTTACCAAGGACTCCAGTACACTCTATGTACACACTGATGTATTTTTCGTCAGTCATCTGAACAAAGTTCTCCAGTATGATAAACTCTCTGCTTCTTGCTTTTCTCATCACGATCTCATCCATTTAACATTCCAATGTAAACCAGCCTGCTTCAAAACTGTTCACAGCTACAGAGATATCAGAAGCATTAATTCGCGTCAACTACAAGAAGACCTTTGGTAAATCGAATGGTTCCAAGTACATACAATGCCCTCTGTAGATGATCAAGTATCTTTTATTCAAGGAAATATTAGCCATCTCTTTAATGTACATATCCCCCTGAAAACCTCATCAGTGCGAACAAAAGAGCAACCCTGGTTTACAGAAAATATTAAAGAATTGATCCGAAAGCAAAATCTAGCTTACAAAAGTTGGAAGCGATTCAGACTCGAATTGCATGCGGGTTACGTCGACCTTACCGTCAACGCAAACCGACACCAACCACACTTTACCAGTAAATTGGTCAGCATAAGCACAATGTAAATCGAATCCATCAGAATATTGTAAGACTAAGTTCATTCGGGTTCAATCAAATTTCACCGCAATGAATTGTGTCAATACTGATGACTAACATTTTTGCAATCCAAATATGTAATATTATATTCAGTTAAATTCATCAGAATATTGTAAGACTAAGTTCATTCGGGTTCAATTAAATTCCACCGCAATGAACTGTGTCAATAATGATGACCAACATTTTTCGCAATACTTGTAATCCGAACATGTAAATGCAATACGAAGAATGAAATAACTTGAAAACAGAAAAATTTGTAAACGATTAGTCTAAGTTTAGATTCACAATAAAGAACAACGTTTTCGTCAAAAGAACAAATCGTGTTTTTTTTGAAATGATCCTGAAGGACATCCATAATTGGCACAGTCAGTGAAGCCTACAATATCTAGTTATATATATAAAACAAAAAATTTATTGTATATATATATATTAGTACAATTATCCGAAGATAATTACAAAGAGTATTCAAACATCTAAAGCTAGTTACAAAAAGTGTTAGTAGAATTATCCGAAGATAATTACAAAAAGTGTTCCAACATCTAAAGCTAGTTACAAAAACTGTTAATAAATTATCCAAAGATAATTACAAAAAGTGTTATAACATCTAAAGATAGTTACAAAAAGTGTTAATAAATTATCCAAAGATAATTACAAAAAGTGCTAAAACATCTAAAGATAGCTACAAAAAGTGTTAGTAAATTATCCAAAGATAATTACAACAAAGAAAATTTCTTTTTTGTCAAGAACTAGATATATGAAAGTCCACCCATAAAGACAAATATATCAACGTGTAAAGTGTAAAATGAAAAAGAAAAAAAAAAGTGTTTTTAGGCGAACCTGAAGATTAGCCCTATTAAACTAGCCAATGCCAAAAGAAAGTAAAGACAGAAACGTCAGATTTACTGTACCATACACAACAGCAAAAACTGAAGAAATGCCAACAGTAAGCGGTGAATCTACGGCACAGCGGCCAACATCAAGTGGCACTGCCACAACACAGAAAGAATCGCAGTATACGATAACAGCGACAGAATTAATCAAGGAAGCTTCAAGAATCAAGGAATTCTATGGAAGTAGAGAATACGACTTGTCATCTTTTATAAGGGAGGTGGAGTTAATTCTACCACTATTTAACAACGATCAAGGCCTAAAGAATTTTGTATTCCAACGATACGTCCGAAATAAGATTCAGGGAGCAGCTCTTCAAGTCATCCGTACACTGGGGCCAGCACCATCATGGGAACAGATAAAGGAAGAATTAATTAAAAACTTCGGCATCAAGGAATCATACAATCATCTATTGTATATCACCAGGCTATTAATCTGAAGAATACCAAACTAAGTGAATATTTTCGTAACTTCAGAAACATGTTAGACAAACTTAATACCAAATATGAAGTCGATAAACAAAAACCAATAGAATTTTCTCCAGAATCCAATGAATCTATTATTTTAAAAACTTTTCTAAATGGTATTGATGCAAATCTATCCAGTATCATATACAGTAGGAACATTAAAAATTTAAGAGAAGCATACTACGTCTTAGAAACAACCAGGTAGTTATAACAAGTATAATAATAGTCAGGTAACAAGACAGAACTCACACTATAGAGACGAACAGTATAAGCAATATCATAGTTACGAGGGAAATCAGTTAGGACACAGTAGAAGTTCAGGACGGTATAGACAAAACTGTCATTCAGACCACAAGGATTCCAAATCGGAACAGATAAATCAAGGGCAACCAAGGTTCAATTCGAATTCAGAACAATTTCGACAAAACTCATACAGTATTAACTCAAGACAACCTAGGCAGCAGTGGGGAATTCTAGACAAAGTAGACAAAATCGCTCTGAATCTATGGAAGTAGATCACATTGAAACTACCATCCAGGAAGAGGTAAATTTTCACTCACATGCCCAAAAACAAATTTACCGATAGTCGAGTTGACTATTGGTCACGATAAAATAAGATGTCTCATTGACACGGGGTCAACAACTACTCTTTTAAATTTACATAAGCTACCCCAATATAAACGACAAAAGCTTCAAAATTCTATAACTTTTAACACACTTAGCGGACAAACTTTAATCAACGAAGAAATTATAACTCCATTGCTAACAGAATTTAAGGAAGATAACCTCATGAGTTGGAAGCTCACACTATTTACGAATAAACAATTTGATAGGACAGAATCTGTTAAAACCTATGCAAGCAACTATTAACTTAGAAGAAGATTATTTAGAAATACACGGTGTAAAAACGAAATTCGTAAACTCTTGTCCTTATAATTATAATGAAATTCGTCTGTTGGAAGAATCGAAATTAGACCAAAGTACTTTAGAAAAACTAGACCGCGATGATATGAATCCAGAGGAAAAAGAGAAACTTAGAAAGCTGATAAACAAAAACAAGGATTTATTCTTTCAAGAAGGACAGAAATTGACACACACCCACGAAGTACAACACGAGATTATAACAAATACAGATAGACCAGTATAATCTAAAATATACAGATACCCTCAAATACACGAGGAAGAAATAAGTAATCAAATAAAAGAATGATGAGGCAAGGAACCATAAAGGAAAGTAACTCTCCATACAATTCACCACTATGGATCGTTCCGAAGAAGATCGATAACTCCGGCAAAAAGAAATGGAGAATAGTAATTAATTATAGGAAGCTCAACGAAATTACTGTTAGTGACAAGTTCCCTATACCCAACATAGACAATATATTAAAGAAGTTAGGAAGAGCGCAGTATTTTACCACCCTAGACCTTGCTAAGGGATTTCACCAAGTTGAAATAAAGCAAGACGTCAGGAAAAAAAACCGCCTTCTCAACACCTCTAGGTCACTACGAGTTTACTAGAATGCCGTTTGGGTTAAAAAACGCTCCAGCGATATTCCAGAGGCTAATTAATTCGGTCCTCAGAGAGTATATAAACCAAATATGCGTAGTTTACCTCGACAATATCCTAGTATTCAGCACGACCCTAGAAGAACATACAGAAAATATACAAAAGGTATGCAACAAGTTAAGGGAGTATAACCTTAAAATTCAGGTGGATAAGTGCAATTTTTTCTCAAAAACCACTGAGTACTTAGGACATATACTTACGACGGATGGCATTAAGCCAAATATGAATAAAATTGAAAATATTCAAAAACTCAAACTTCCCGTAACTAGAAAACAAATCAAGTCATTTTTAGGTATAACAGGGTATTACCGGAATTTCGTAAAAGACTATGCGAAGGTTGCACAGGGAATGACTAAATACTTGAGGAAGGACATTAAGATAAATACAAAGGATCCTCAATACGTAAATGCATTCGAAAAACTTAAAAGACTATTAGTTGACCCACCAATATTAAAATACCCAAATTTTAGAAAAAAATTCAGTCTTATCACAGATGCAAGTGATTTCGCTTTGGGAGCAGTCCTTACACAGGATGAACACCCCATAAGTTATGCAAGCAGAACCCTGAACGATCACGAGAAGAAATACTCAACGACAGAGAAAGAACTTCTTGCTATCGTTTGGGCAGTCAATTGCTTTAGGCTATATATTTATGGGCGACCATTCGGTCTATTAACAGATCACCAGCCAATAAAATGGTTGTAGGCTAAACATAAGGGAAAAGATATCAATCCCAGGCTACAACGTTATTAAACGGTTATTAAAACTTGGCGAATATGATATAAATATTAATTATATTAAAGGAAGAGAAAACAAAGCAGCAGATTTTATGAGTAGAATAAATCTAGATACAGGAGAAATTAATGCGATAGAATCAAGTCAGGTAGTGATTGATAATATAAGTACAAATGCTACAATACACTCACAAGAGGAGGAACAGAACGATCACATCGCAATATTAGAGACAGTTGTTGTTTTTCACACAAATTATTTTAACAAACAATAAAACAAATGAAATCGAGGTTGTCAATGCAAAACGCAAAATTTATATAAGCCAAGAAGATATCGAAAGCAATTTCATGACCGACATATTTCGTAGATTTTTAAAACCAGGGAAAATAGGTATTTACTCTGAATTATCAGACCACGAGTACAATAAGGTGCAGCAGAAACTAATCGAATTATATAACACAAGCCTTTAATTTTACAAATGCTCTTACCATGCTAAGAATATGAAAAACGAGGAAGAAACCTATAGATATATACACAAATACCATAAGAATGAGACAGGGCACGGAGGAATAAATGAAAATTATGAGGGACTCAAAAAATGCATCTATTTCAGAAATTTAAAAAAATATATACAAAAATACATCAACAATTGCGATGTATGCAGTAAAGAGAAATACGAAAGAAAACCACTAAGACCCAAATTCAATATCACGGAAACTCCAAGCGACATTAATCAGACAATTCACTTAGACATATACATAAATAAAAAACACAGCTTCTTAACTTTCATTGACAAATTCTCCAAACATGCTGTGGTACTTTACCTAGAAGACCGGAATAGCATTACAATTGTAGAGAAACTAAGACTATACTTTTCTATAAATCTAAAACCAAATTTAGTTATATTAGACAATGAATTTAACTCAGTCAATGTAAAGGACTTCCTAAGAACAGAAAGAGTAGAGGCACATTTCACGAAACCTAACCGCCACACAGGGAATGCAGATATAGAAAGGTTCCATAACACTATAGGGGAAAAGCTCAGGATACTAGAAACAGAAAAATCTGATCTATCAATCCAGGACAGAATCTTCAAATGCGTAGAGTGGTACAATAAATCCTTTCATTCAACTATTAAGGCTAGACCAATAGATGTAATAGAGGCTAAAACCGACAAAAAACAAGTCGAAAAATTGCTAAAAGTAGGAAAAGAAAGGGTTATAAATAAACTTAACGAGAACCGCGAAGTATACCAGCAAACTCAGGAGGAAGGGTATGTAAAGAAGTACAAAGCCTTGAGACGCAAGAATGAACCTAAATATAGAAAATTGAAGTTAGAAAATATACACCCAATAAACATAAAGAGACCTTCTAAATTTACAGGTCAGCTCAATGTTAATACTTACAATGATGATACTACTACTACACACGGCGAGAGGAACGTTGATCGTAGAGAAGATAGACAATAACGACGGATTCGTAGAAATAAGATTAGGGGACATACAAATTACTAGAAACTATGACATAATTTTACATACAATAGAACCACGAAGCATCGAAATCAACGTGAACATACTAGAAAGTAATATAAATCAGGTAGATGCACTGGAGAGTAAACAACTTTTACAATACGAACTTGAATCACTAAGGGCAAAAATACAGACCATACTACCACACAGACACATAAGAGGACTTGCCAATTTTGTGGGTACAGGATTAAATTGGTTGTTTGGCTCAATGGACGACAACGACAGGACAGAAATCGAGGAACATTTAAGCATAGTAGATGAGAATAACCATATGATTATAAGCAATCTTAATAAAAATATCCAAATAAACAATCATTTTAATGAAACTTTTACAAAACTAAAGCAGATGATAGAAGCAGATAGGATTAAGATATTAGAAAAATTCAACGATATAAAAACAAATAATGCGAAAATCTATAAGGAAGTAATTTATTTAGATATTTTGTTGAAAATCAAAATTCTCGGAGATAATATAGAGCATACCCAAAATAACGTCGCATCCGCCAGATTGAACGTTATGAGTAGTAACATTTTGTCTAGAGAAGAAATTAGAAAATACAATATAGATTTATACAAATTACAAAACATTAAGTTAGGCGCAGCTAAATTTAACAACGAACAAAAGATCATTTATAACTCCAATAACTAACAAAAATTCTGAAGAACTTGTATTTAAGAATCAAGAAATTGTTAACCTAAATAATATATCGTATGACTTTGAAGGAAATGTTAACGAGAAAAATTTAAAAGAATCTAGTATTTGTATTTACCGAAATAATTGTTTGAAAATCAAAAATAAGAAACCGGAAATTGTTGAAATAGAATCAAATTCGTTATTGCTTAAGAATCAAAATGAAGCAAATTTAATTAGCTCATGTGATGAAAGATTTATGACGTTAAGCGGAAACTATTTGTTAAGTTTTCATAATTGCTACATTAAAATAGACAATAAAACCTATTATAATAAGGAAGAAAAATTTGTACAAAATTTTGTGATAGAGACAAGTAATTTAAAATTAAACGAAACTATAAACACATTGTCATTCGATGAACTTATAATAAAACAAATTGAAAATATAGAAGAAATAGAAGAACTCAAGTTTCATAAGAAAAACAATATCATATATAATTGGACAATGTTAATTGCAACTCTGATAACCATAAGCTTTTTAATCATATTCTTCGTATTCGTTTCTTTAAAATATAATTCACTCAAAGTCATTATAAGTAATAAAACCCAGGAGAGTTTTCATTCAAAGGAAGGAGGGGTTACGTCGACCTTACCGTCAACGCAAACCGACACCAACCACACTTTACCAGTAAATTGGTCAGCATAAGCACAATGTAAATCGAATCCATCAGAATATTGTAAGACTAAGTTTATTCGGGTTCAATCAAATTTCACCGCAATGAATTGTGTCAATACTGATGACTAACATTTTTGCAATCCAAATATGTAATATTATATTCAGTTAAATTCATCAGAATATTGTAAGACTAAGTTCATTCGGGTTCAATTAAATTCCACCGCAATAACTGTGTCAATAATGATGACCAAAATTTTTCGCGATACTTTTAATCCGAACATGTAAATGCAATACGAAGAATGAAATAACTTGAAAACAGAAAAATTTGTAAACGATTAGTCTAAGTTTAGATTCACAATAAAGAACAACGTTTTCATCAAAAAACAAATCGTGCTTTTTTTGGAATGGTCCTGAAGGACATCCATAATTTGCGTGATTTGAGAAACAAAGTTACGTTTGAAATACGAAAGTCAAAGAAACGTTTCTACTCCTCGCGATTGTATTCTGCTCTACCAGGGTATAAGCTTTGGAAAAATCTAAGAGTAATAGGTGTAGGTAAATAGATTAATAGAAATCTCATTAATGTTGATTGCGATGGGTTGAACCAGAACTTAATTTCTCTATCTTCTATTGATCTTAATAATTATAATAGTATGTCTCCTGCAAACATTCAGGATAACTCTAGCGCGCATTTTAGAACTGGGTTTAGTTTCACTGCCGTTGATGAAGCTGATGTTTTAGAAAGTTGCATATCGATTAAGTCAAACTCTGTTCGATTTGATGAAATTCATCCAGTATTTGTAAAGGCAACTTTTGCTTTCACATTAAAGTATATAACACATCTTTTTAATACAATACTCAGGACAGGAGATTTTCCAACTGCTTGGAAACATGTTAAAATTATACCCATTTCCAAAAACCGTAATGAGTATAAACCATTAGCTTTTTGCCTTTTTCTCTAAAATGCTAGAAAGGATTATAAATTCTTTAATGCTAAAATTTCTCACCAGCAATAATATGTTATGTCAAAATCAATCAGGCTTTCTTCCTAAACACAGCAGCACTACGGCAATAATAAATGTAGTGGAAGAAATCAGACGGTCTGTAGAAGAGGACAAGGTAATTTTTCTCACTCTTTTAGATTTTTCCAAAGCTTTTGACACGATTCACCTTTCTTAGCCAGGACTCAAGTTAAATTAATTACTTTATTTCATTCAGTGAAGTTTCTTCATACCAAGGAAATGGTTACACATCGTGCCTGTGCACGAAAATGTGCACCAAGTTTTGAAAGACAATTTTGTTTTCTAGTATTCTAGTATATATATTTTATTTAAAAAACTTGAAACATATAGTTTTTAATTGTAAAATTTGTCACGTAGAAAAATAACAAAGGCACCCACCAAAGCCTCAGATAGAAGAAACCCCCATACCTCAATATCGAGGCAAATTACTCTATACAACTGCCGGAGTTAATATCTTTAGATGTTTAGATAAGTTTTCAAAATTTGCTGTGAAGAAACCAATCAAGTCCTGTGCTTAACTTTTTAAAAACACAAAAATAATAGTTTTTTTTAATAATAAAATATCCTTTAACACAGAGACCATAAGATCATTGCTCAAAAATCACTTTGCAGTAATTATCTTGATTAAGTTTTTTTACTCTCGCATTTTCACATATTTTTGAAAATTTATACAAAATAATAGCAACTATTAATAAATTTACTGTGAAATTTAAGGATACAGATATATGACGTGCAGTAGTAGTTTTGTTATTGATATACTATTAGATTTGATTCCTATTCTTTATTGTGTGTAAGAGTAAATCTTTTAATGTAACATTATCTATATGCATTGTACAGTTGCTATAAGTATCATAGTTGAGATTTACGAAGTGTACCTTGAGCTCTTTTAGTTTTAGAACAGTGTTAACATACTCGACTCTTGGGTAATATATCTATAGTTTGTGGTTACGGTTATGATTGGAGTAAATAGGATTATAAAATATATGCACATCTGAAAAAGAATACACTAAATGTTTTAGAGACTTCCATATAATTATTATTTATTTATTACATATTTATAATTTATCCATACAATAATTTATCTATTATTATTTATTATTTATTATTTATTAATCAATCATAGTATTCTATGCAATAAACTTAGAACACAATTTAAATTTTCGCTACCATCTTCAAATCTAGTTTTCTCATATTTAAATGGAAGATTTCAAGATTGGTATCCTCTTTTCTACCTTTAAGTCGAGGTGTTCCTCAGGGGTCTATATTAGGCCCGTTTCTTTTTTCATTGTATATAAATGAGCTCCCATCTATTTTATTAAGTTCCTCCATTCATATTTATACTGATGATGTTCAGTTGGTTAACAGTTGTTCATTAGGTCTAAATCAATACATGACCTCACTCTGGAGAACCTTTTTATATTTAGAACGATAACGATGCTTCACAATGGTATGCAAACGTGTAAACCGCCTTATCCTTATAACAAGATACGTTTTCCACGTTCTAGTAGAAGGTGTGACTTTGTTCCAATTCGCTATTCATTCCTAGTATCTGAGCTCCAATTTTTCATAAATGCTACTCGGCTATGGAATTCCCTACCCTGAACTGTTAGATTGATATGTTGTATAACCCGGTTTAAGGTGAGACTTAAGCAATACTTGGAGGCCCTGTGATGATGGCGATTGGTTTTCATTTTTTTTATTTTTTTATATACATATACTCTAATAATAACTAAACCTCTCTTTATTTGCTATTAATTTAATTCATTTTTTATTATTATTTATATATTTATTTTAATTAACTTTATTTAATTTTAAATTTTAAATTTTTATTTTTAATTTTAAATTTTAATTCATAAACGCTACACTATCTTCTTATATTTTTTGTTTGTCACTTAGTAATGTAACATTAATATATTATATATATTATAGTATTGTACTAAGTACTGAAGCTTGCACTAATTTAAAGGATTTGTATCTTACTGTGTGAGACTAATAAAAAATAAATGATATATGATATTATATGCTTTTAATTAAGCAGAAGTCCATTCACTAAGCTCCCTGCTTGGGGTCACTGTAGGATTTGGAGTGGGTGCAAGGTGTTCACTTTCACTTTCGGGAATTTGGCCTTTCGGGATTGTGGATTTTTGGAATTTTGGGTTTTCGGGACTTTGGGTTTTCGGGATTTTGGGTTTTCGGGATTATGTTTTTCGGGATTCTGTCCGACTCCCTGTAAATCAGCTAAAGTCTGGCAGGGGAAGAAATAAAGCTCTTAGTAGATACTGGTGCTGTTAAGAACTTTATTAAGAATTTCAATACCCAAATAGACAGATAACGTCTAAATGCATTATGAACATTTTTTGATAAGAACGCTAGTTTTTTTCCACTTCCAACATTTAAGACCATTGATTGGATTATTGGATTTAACCTATTAAGAGAAATAGCTGCCCATTTATATTTAATGAAAGGAGTTTTGTCTTACAATAAATGTGAGGAGAAGTTACTCTATTTTTTCTGTAAAGATGTAAACAACAGAAGATTTTTCTGCAGTGATAAAACGTCAATCGAGAGTTTTAGCTGATTCGAATGAACCATTGCCATTCAACACAAAAGTTGTTGCAACTATAAAGACTACCGACATTAACCCAGTTTATTCGAAGGTTTACCCGTATCCTATGGCCGCAACCGAATTTGTTCAACAAATCTCCTTACAACAATACAATTTGGGTAGTTGACAAAAAGGCTGTTGATGTGCTTGAAAATGCAAAATGAAGGGACATAGACTTTCGTAAATTAAAAAGTAAAACAATAAGCGATAACACCTGATTCCGGATACTGGGGTTATTATTGCTAACCTTGGAAAAGCTTCGTTGTTTACAACACTTTGTTCAAAGGTAGGGTTTCACCAAATTAAACTTTCTTAATATGGTAGAGAAAAAAATGGAAAGAATGAGTTTTTAAACTAATACTTTTTGGTCTGAAAAATGCACCCACTATTTTCCAAAGGATAATAGACGACGTTCGATGAGATGAACTAGGTAAAACCTGCCATGTCTACATCGCCGATGTTATTATCATTTCAAAAACAAAGGAAGACCATATTAAAGGCATTGAGAACATCCTGGTGAAAGTTTATAAAGCAAGTATGAAGATTGCTCTTGAAAAATTGCGATTTTTAAAAGACGTGGTTGAATTTTTGGGATTCATAATATCGAATAAGAGAATACAAACTTGCTCTGAGAAAGTTAAGGACATTTTAGAGCACGAGGTTACTAAGACGCTCTGCAGTATGCCATCTTTTCTTGGATAATTGGGACACTACGGTCTATTTTTTAAAGACTACGCACAAGTGTCGTTGTGACAATGGAAATGTACGAATAGGTACCAATCAATCAAAAAATATGAAAATAGAATTAGATAACTTAATAGTATTAAGAACATCCTGTCTTCAGAAGATGCATTGCTTCTTTATCCTGATTAAGGGAAATCTTTTGACTTGACCACGTATGCCTCATCCCAAACACTTGGAGCTGTCCTCTCTCAAAGCGGTAGACCTATCATGATGAATTCGCGAACATTGTCTTCTACCGCAGAAAACTATGCTGCAAATGAGCGGGAGTTTCTGGCTGTAGCGTGGTCATTGCAGAAACTGTCTTTATGGAGTGAAATAACTTAACGTCTATACAGATCACCAGCCGCTCACTTTTGCCATTTCTGGCAAGAATCCTAATGCGAATATTAAGAGGGAGAGGACATTCGTTGAGGAATTCTCCCAACCTTTTTTATCAAGGCAGCCTATAAACGCCATGGACCAATCTATAGACTCAGCTTCAATAGAACTTCATAGCGAAGAGTCCCTCACTCACGCAATAGTTAGTGTTCGCAATCCAGTTAATTGCTTCAAAAACCGATTAATCTTCAAAGATGGATCCGACCTAGCAAAAATAACTAAAATAATTTTTGAAACCCAAATAAGGCATTCAATAGTAGAGGTAATTTGTTTGAGTTGTTTAAAGAAACTGTCAACAAGGATGTAGTTACCGCAATTCAACGTGACTCACCTTTCTTAGCCAGGACTCAAGTTAAATTAATTACTTTATTTCATTCAGTGAAGTTTCTTCATACCAAGGAAATGGTTACACATCGTGCCTGTGCACGAAAATGTGCACCAAGTTTTGAAAGACAATTTTGTTTTCTAGTATTCTAGTATATATATTTTATTTAAAAAACTTGAAACATATAGTTTTTAATTGTAAAATTTGTCACGTAGAAAAATAACAAAGGCACCCACCAAAGCCTCAGATAGAAGAAACCCCCATACCTCAATATCGAGGCAAATTACTCTATACAACTGCCGGAGTTAATATCTTTAGATGTTTAGATAAGTTTTCAAAATTTGCTGTGAAGAAACCAATCAAGTCCTGTGCTTAACTTTTTAAAAACACAAAAATAATAGTTTTTTTTAATAATAAAATATCCTTTAACACAGAGACCATAAGATCATTGCTCAAAAATCACTTTGCAGTAATTATCTTGATTAAGTTTTTTTACTCTCGCATTTTCACATATTTTTGAAAATTTATACAAAATAATAGCAACTATTAATAAATTTACTGTGAAATTTAAGGATACAGATATATGACGTGCAGTAGTAGTTTTGTTATTGATATACTATTAGATTTATTTCCTATTCTTTATTGTGTGTAAGAGTAAATCTTTTAATGTAACATTATCTATATGCATTGTACAGTTGCTATAAGTATCATAGTTGAGATTTACGAAGTGTACCTTGAGCTCTTTTAGTTTTAGAACAGTGTTAACATACTCGACTCTTGGGTAATATATCTATAGTTTGTGGTTACGGTTATGATTGGAGTAAATAGGATTATAAAATA
>OY720431.1:98612214-98812018 GCA_963082735.1 Pocota personata | reverse complement strand
TAAAACGTATTGCAAGATAAATATACATAACATTTTGTGCACTTGGAGTTTGGAATACCATTTTTGCAATACCGGCATCGACCCCTAGTAGTCCATTATACCCAATGATTAATTTGGTCGAATCTTGTTTCCTCCATGGGTGCTGCCACGTATCGCCGTTTTTCAGATATGTTTGGTGTGTTTCTGGTCCTGGATGAAGTTAAAGTATCTGATATGGACTCAGAAGACATATAGGGTGAATAGGAAGGACGACGTCTTTTAGCTTTGTTTGTTGGATTTCTCATTTTACATGTCCATGTGCTATTTGTGTTTGGAAATGAATCAGTGGCATATGTTTTTGGGTTGGATAATGCGATTTAAGATCTCTTCTATATAGGAGCCAACCATTGGTAACTACAGTACCAAAACCCCAGTAGATGATGCGTGTATAATACTTACTGGACTGATGATTGATGCGATAAAGTTCAATAAGCATGTCGGCCAGATCTACGCCGCTCATATACTTATTGTACACAGCGACTATTTCCGGGCGATCAATTTCGCAGTACTCCTTTGTTTTTGCATTCCTTCGCCGACATTTTCTCAATGGCTCTGCAGCAACATAGTGACAAATGAGTTGGACACCTTTATTGTCATACCAGCGAACAGCTTCCATGTTGTATTCTCGCTCAACTCTATAATCACACGAACCTCGCCCTGATGAAGCCAGCTCCTTGTCCATGCGTAAATTGCAGTTTCTTAATCTATTACCACGAACTGTGCCCACAGAAAGTATGCCAACTTTCTTCAGAGCCACCATCAGGCTTATTGAGCAAAACCGGTAGTCGAAAAATAACTTGAAGTTTTTTCGTTTTGGTAAAGAAGACGCAAGATGTAGGACAATATCAGAAGAGATTCCAAGTCCGTACCTACGACATGTTCCCTCCCCAACATATAGCTCGTAATCAGGATGACTTCTAGGTAGTTGCAGCTGGTTATCATTTACATGAAAAAATTGTTTTATTTTTTCGAAACGATTGCGGAACATAGCATCCGACACTAACGGAAGTCGCAATTCCTTCGACCATGGCATTCGACTTTGTGGTAATTTTGAAACTCCCATGTAGAGTAAAATGCCAATGTTGCACTCTATTTCTATAGTTTGAAATTTCAGCTCATCTCCCGTCTGCTGTAGACAATATTTGTTTGATTCCTCGCAATTTGTTTCTATAATTTCGTTGTCCATGAACATGCAAAAATATTCCAAAGGTGATTTTATAACCACATTTTCCTTTTCTGACAATTCCCCCTTCCAATTAATATCGATAGGCTCCATATCTTTTTTTTTATCCATTTCAACTTTTTTATATCGATCCTGGTGTGCATTTGCGACGGTTTATCACACACTTTCTGGCTAATGCAAGGTTCTTCAACAAGAACTTCTTCGTCGTCTTCAGGACCATTAGCTTCAGAATCTTCTCAATTCATCAGAAATTCTGCAGTTCCTTTCTAGATAATTCCATCCAACAAATCATCGTCGCCCAAGTTTTCTGCTTCATCTGCCGAATCATCCCAATTAAAATCCATCATCATCTTTATTTCGTCCACCGTTAAACCCTTACGCGAAGCCATTATTGTCGTAACAAAAATAAAACCAATTTAATATATCAGTGGTTGCCCAATGTTGCGCCAATGCAACATCAAAATTTCAAGATCCCTAAAATTCACTATTCACAATTTATCATTAAAATTCACTTTGAATATATTATTTGGGTCTATTTTTTACCACATAATATCAACAAACTGCAAAATAAAAGCATCGACTTACCAAAAATATTGTTTACAAAATATATCCAAAAATCAGTACAGAAAACTTCTCGCAAAAAATGAAAAATGGAACAAAAAAACATCGGAGCACAAAATATGGAAAAAATGATAACGGAAACACAACGTGCGTGCACGCAACATCGGACATGAAAGGGTTAGGGAAGTTATGACCGTTATGCTATTTCCATCACTTAAGGTGTATGCTGCGCCGAACTTTGAGAATCTATCGATGACCCTTAAAATTTGGTTACTATTGATGGTATGGATGTCGGCATGAACTTTGTCTAAGGGTTGTTCTGGATTTGTTGGTATTTGATATTAATTTTTTTTTGGGTTTCCTATCGCATTTTGAAGTCTGGCATACCTCACAATTATTAATTATCTTGGTAACTTTACATTTCATTAGCGGGAAGTAGCACTCTCGTTTGGGGTGTGAAAGAACTTCATAAATTCCTCTGGGATTTGAATTTAGGTGATAGTCATTAATAAGTTTGTCTTGGTCATCGTCGTTTATTATGTCATTAAGGAATTCTGTGCAACGTATGAGTATAAAAATGTTTGATTGCGCGAAAAACTTTGAATACACCGTTTGAATAATATGGAATATCTCATAATCGGTTGTGTATATGGCTGTTAATTTATTTGGGGGTAAGTATTGTTTAAAAATAACATTTTCTTCTGAGAGAATAGGAAGCCTGATGGTACGCCTTTATTTATTTCGGTTTGGATTAGAAAGTGTGATAGGTGGTGTTTTGTTAGACGTCTCTTGATGAAGCATTTCCTTTCATCAGTATTTAAATGACTGGATCTTAGGACTTCACTTATGTCTTGTAGATTAACGGGCCCTATTCGGTCGTTCTTGATTTCCTAGTATGCTGTGGATCTCTCAACCTTTAATGGTTGTTCAAGAATTTTTGTTCTTGATTCGTAAGGTTTATGATTTCGGCTTGGCAGTATCATTCTGTTGGTTTAGAGATTCCTTCCGGAATGATGAATATATGACCTATTTTTGTAATTGGTATATGAATGTCGCCGCTTTCTACATCTCCGGGCAATTTTACGATGATTTTTGGTTTTGGGGCGTCAAGAGGGAGTTCCCTCTCTTTCGGCTAGCCACCAGAATTGCCCATACTGATGTTGTACGTCCTTCACATCGTGACTCGATTCTGCCCTACTGAACCGGAGACGCTTCAAACTGCTGTGTGAGACGTCTCTGTCGTAGTTGAGTTGCATATCCGCAGCTATCCGAGCAACATGGAAGATTAGCGGCATTGCCAATCTGTCCTGCATCAGACCTTACTCATTGAGATAGTAGAATGCCTCTGGGGAAATAAAGCCCTTAAGGCGCACTCTCTCGTAGTACCTGTAATTGGGGTAATAAGCCCCAGAGATCAGGTTATTCATCGAGCTCATTGCTCTTGCAATATGCCTTCGAATGTTTTCCAACAAGCTTGCTCCCACGTTGAACCACACGGTACATCTATATACGAGCATGGGCCAGATAAGGGCTGTGTAGCAGATTACCTTTACCCTTGCATCGAGTTGCTTGCTCTCTTTGTCAGGGTAAACGCACCTTTGGCTCTGTCCAGAACAGCATCTATATGTTTGTTGAAATATAGGTGTTGATCTAACCTCACAGAAATAATCAAGCAAGCTACACCGAATGAGTCAACAAGGAGGAACGTTCAAAGCAAACAAAAGTGGTTTGATTGTGAATGTCTGAAAGCAAGAGAGATGTCTTTTGCAGCTCTTGGACTTCTGCGAAAACATAACACAATTGTGTCCAAAGCCATCTATGCTGAAGCGATTAATGACTTCAAGCGCATCTGTTAAAGGAAAAAATTGTCCTTCGAAGGACAAACCATTGAGGTAATCAACAGATCGAGATCCTCAGCAGAGTTTTGGAAGGCTGTAAAGTATATCAACAGCAAAGCCAATATCATTGGATCCAAATTGAAGGCACCACAGTTGAGGGAACATTTCAGCAGACTTCTAAATCCCATCCAAATTTCACCAGCCTTTCATTATACGGCCCCGCTGGTTGGCGATGTCTTTCTGGACGCACCGATTTCTCTTTCGGTGGTGCTAGAAGTTATTAAGGATTCGAAAGTTCGACAAGCTCCGGGAGACGACCGCATCCCATTCGAATTCTACAAAAACTGCACGAATGAATTCTTTTTAGCACTTACTGCGGAATTCAACAAAATCTTCGAAACAGCGGATGTTCCTAGTAGCTTCAAAAGATTATTATTTTCCCATTGCACAAAAAAGGTGACTATGATGATCCAAAGAATTACAGGGGCATTTTTAAATACATCGGCTAAGCTGTTCGGAACTATTTTGTTTAAAAGACTCATTCAGTGGGACTCTGACAACAAAATTCTTCGAGAATTTCAATCGGGTTTTAAAAAGAAATACTCAACCATTGATGAATTTTTTTTTTTTTTTTTTTTGTAATTTGATATGAATTTATTTCTGATGAGTTTGGAACATCAATGGGGGTGAAGCAAGGTTTCATACTGAGCGCGCTTCTATTTATTCTATTCGTAAATGACATTACCGATTTTGTGAGGAGAGGGATTGAACTGAACCAAGTTAAGATTCCTGCGCTTATGTATGCAGACGACATCGTCTTCCTCTGTGATACAATCAACGGGATCCAGTTGATGATAAACAGACTAGTTGAGTACTGCAAGCTATGGAACCTGAGTGTTAATCTTGAAAAGTCGGAGATGATGGTATTCAGAGGTGGAAGCGGGAGGTATTCGCGCAACGAAAAGTGGAGTCTACAAGGTGAACGTATTGAAATAGTGAGAGAATACAAATACCTAGGAGTTCTGATAACTGCAAATCTCAATATGAAAAAACACCTTAATGCGAAACTATCGGAAGCAAAACGGGCAATATCTTCAGTTTGGAGTCGTTCTATTGTTAATAAAAGCATAACCCTTAGCACAAAACCGAAAATATTTTGTGCAATAGCAAAATCGATTCTTTTGTATGGAGCTCAGGTGTGGGGTTTCTACCCTTTTGAGGAAGTAGAAATGTTTCTTCACTACTTCTTAAAACGAATTTTTCGTCTGCCTAACATCACGCCTAAGTATATGTTGCATTTGGAGACTGGGGTACCTCCTCTTTTCCTGGACGCTCTACGACTGCACTTTGAATACATAGTTAAAGTAACCGAGATGGAACAAGGCAGGCTACATAAGCTGGTGCTCAATCTTACCATTTAAAGAAGAGGTCATCTATATCAAAGTTGGGAACGTTTAGCGTCTGAATGCGGTTTCAATCTTAGATTAATAACGGCGGATCAGGGTACAGCCTTAAGAACTAAAGTTAGTGCACTATTATCAACAATCGGACGAGATAGATATGAGAGATACGTAAACGATGCTCGGAGTTCGCAACATAGAATATACTACTCGCAACTTAGATATGATCTACAAGATGAAACATACGTTTTAAACAGCAACTCAACCCACAAAATAAGCCTACTATTGAAAGTAAGAGGTGAGCTGATCGCACTTAGTTTTATTCCGCATCGTCCAGAGCTGCCAATCCTTTGCAATCTGTATAATAACAGTGCGAGAGAGAACGTTTTCCACTTTATAGCGATATGTCCTATCTTAAAAGAATATCGCCTGAAATACAACTGTGCTGAATGAGGAGAGAACGCTAAGCATTTTAAATGGAAACTTTGGGTGGAACGCGTTATATGATTACACTACGAAGGCGCTAAAATATAAAAAATGTATTATGGAGGAAAGTTTTTAAAATGGCAATGTCAATCAGATAGTTTTCATTATGAAATTGTTAAATTGTTTATGCGAATGTTTAAACCTTATAATGTACTATGTAAGTAAATTCATATTTTATGTAGGGAGCCTTAATGTCAATCTGGTAGACGGTCAAAAACGACCAAACCTAAATAGACTTGAAACTATGTATGATAATGTAACAAGCTTCCTTTTTATGAAATAAAAGTCTTATCTAACTAACTAAACAAACCCACAATTGCGAACTATCGCCAATGTGTTCTGGTATCCCTAGAGGCCCCAGACAACGGCGTCCTAAAAAGAATGGTTTCGGATTTCTATAAGTATAAGTCCCTTTGCAAGAGATGTGCAATGACCTCGATTTTTGGTCCTGATCTGTTCGCGATCAAGTCTCTGCAAGTTAGAAATTGTTCACATTTTTATTTCCATAGTGCCCACATGAATGATTTCTGTAGGATATTCGTATGTGTGGACTGGTGTTTGTTGTATTTCAGGCTTCTGTAGATGCTTGTCGTTGTTGGAGTGACAGATTTCACAAAATTTGCAATATTTCTTTATTAATTTTGTCATTTGTGGAAAGTAGTATTTAACTAGGATTTCTTCCTTGTTCTGCCTATGGTTCCTATGAACGCTTTTATGATCATTTTGAATTGTAAGTAGTTCATTGCTTTTGTTAGATATATCGGTTACTATTCTCTGCGTACTCATAATTCTAATCTTGCATTCTTTGTAGGTGTCTTGCAGTAGTGGAATAAGATCTTCCGGAATTTTAATTCCATTTACTATGTTTATTAGGGTTAAGCATTTCCTTACTTGATTGGTATTTTTAAATTTTTATGTAATGTTTTCGAAACCTGAGATGTGGCTTTTCACAACAGACCATCTTTTTGTTCTTCGAGAATATAATTTGGTTCCTGCACAAATGTTTGGTGCTTCGCTATGTGGTATTAAGTCGGTACTATCTTCTTCTGCGCTGTGTTGAGTATCGAAGATTTATTTCTGTGAGAAGGCGTGAGAGAGCATCGCGGACTAAGTTCGTTTTGCTGGGCTTACAAAAGAGGCTGTAATTAAATCTTCGATTCCAGCCTTCCATTTCTTCAGTTTGGCATTGTTATTTGTATTGCTCAAGGCAATCGTCAGCAGTTGGTGGTCTATAAGAATTTTAATGGTTCTTGCTCCGTATTGGTACGTTTCATTTGTTTTTTCAATGCTTAAATAGTTTTCTTCCAAACGATATAGGTCGAATTTTCCGATTTCGCCTTGTGAAAGAACTGCATCAATTGCTGAGTTAGAAGCCATTGTAGTCAGCACAATAGTTTCCCAAAGTCAGGGAATATCAAAATGTTGAAAGTCATAAACATTTCCTTTAAATTATTGAACTCCTTAACTTCTTCTTTTCCTAGTTCGATTTTAGTTCTCTTGGATTTGTCAGTCTTGATTTGGGAATTGCGTCCTCTCGTTATGTTAGTCAATTGTTTTACAATCTTTGCAAACAAATTTATAAATCGCCAAGCGAAGCTTAGGAAGCTTTTAAGTTCCCTTATTTTTTTGGGTGTACAATTTTCTGAATGGCTGATATTTTATGATGGTCTGGTCAGATTTCGTTTTGTGAGTGGAAATACCCAAGGAATTCTACTTTGTCTTTAAAGTATTTGGTTTTGTCAAAATTATAGAACAAGTTTGCATTAATTAAATGGGAGAATAATTCGGCCAGATTTCTTAGATGCCCTCCTTTGCGTTTTCCAAATATTATAATGTCGTCTACATAAACATAGAAATTGTCTTCAATAACTGGTTTTAGAACATCACCAATCATTCTTTGGAAGATTGTGGAAGAATTTTTCTTATCAATTTGTATTTGCCATTTGCGGTTCAGAATGCAGTTTTTGGAACATCCGAATTTTTAATTTTTACCTAAAAAAAACCTGAGGTAAGATCTAGTATAATGATTGATGGGTTTAAAATTGATGACAATTCGACTCTGCTTCTCTCCTGCAGAGTTTGCTTTTTTCGGATTATCCAAATGGGTGAATTGTGTGGACTTTTGGAGGCCCATTTTAAAGCATTTGTATGATTTGTCTTTCAACTTCTATTCTTAAGTTACCTGGGAAAGGGTTGTACTACCAGGACACTAGTCCTGGTAGTACAACAGAAATCGACAATTATGTTATTTCCAATGTTTTTAAGGAAGAGTTCACTTATATTATGGGTTATTTTTATTCGGCCACCAGCTGTTTGGACTTTGAATGGGTAGTTTACTGGTTTGGAATCGGAGAAAAGTTTTTCAAATACGAAATTTTTGTTAACTCTTTAATAATGTTACCGGAAAAGTATTCTAGGTAAGGTATACCAGAGATGCATTCTTCATAATATTTAGTACGGTTGACTCGTCTTCGTTCTGTATGAATATGCTCTCTTGCTCGTTATTTAGATCCGTGCCTTCCTCTAAATTTGGCAGTTCATTTCAGTGTTTAGTAAGCGTCTTTTGTTCGTTTTCTTTTTTTGTTTTCTTCCCCTGTGGGTTAGGGGACAGAATATACCCACGGTAGGCATGCCTGTCGTTAAAGGCGACTAAAATGCCAACCTGCCGTCTTTCTTTAGATAACGGTAATACAAATTATGCAATGACCAAAAATAACGGTATTTATACCCCAGGTGGCAGCCCAGTTCAACTGGAAAATCCACCCTCGCAAGAGGCATGCTCTACGGATTTTGGGGAGAGCTATTTATTGCATCAACATTTAATTAACCCATTTAGGAAAAGAGCAAGGCTACAAAGATCTTCGCCTCAAACGACTTCTCCTAAAGCGCAAAATAAGAGTTTCGCGAACTCGGATGTGTTAATTCGGGAAACGTAAACCTCGAAACAGAGTACTCTGGAAAAAGAAAACAACGAGCTCCGAAAGAGGCTCGACGAAATGGAGCTCTTGTGTCGGGAGATCAAAAGCAAAGTTGAGAAACTTGAATCAGAGAACAAAGTATCTTTACCTCAAAACGAGTCTTCACAAACGCAGACGGTTAATCATAGTGAGCCTTCTCCGGGTAGCCATCTCTACAGTACGGACGAAGAAGAACTCGCGCGTGAAACGGATTGGACACTTAAACGAAGACCATCTAAAAAACGTAAGGCTGGCTCATCGCCCGAGGTTGCCCGGCAACACGAACCTTTAACGAAGGCAATCCCTCCTGGGAGGGCTTTAGAAATTATTGCGAAAGAAATATCGCCCTAAATGTATCACTTAAAACACCTTGTGAACTGGAGGACGAAGTTGATCGTTTCGTGGAAGCAATCCAAAGAGTGGCACGGAGAAACACTTCTCCTAGAAGCTATAAAAGATTAACCGCAACGAAAAGTATCCAAGAGAAATCATTGAACTGGTGAGGAAGAAAAATGTCAACTTGTGCACCGTGGCATAAAAAGGTTCCTAACCGACTATGCAATCGCCTTAGGGACAGTATTTGGGAATTTAAAAGCAATAAGATAGCGACCTACCTTGAATATCTCTCCGCTGAAAGAGAATCAAATTATTCACTTTGGAAAGCGCTAAAGGCATCCGCAAACCTCAAATGCAAGCGCCACCAATTCGGAAAAACGATAGAACTTGGTCCAAGAGCGACAAGGAAAAGGCGGAACTTTTTGCTTTGCACTTAGAAGATACGTTTAAGCCATTCGACGGCCCTTTGATAACGCTCGACTCCCCAGTCACGACATCTGACAACTTTAAAGTACAAAAAGTTGCACTGATTGAACTGAGGGAAGTGATTAAAAATCTAAAGACGAAAAAAGCACCGGGCTACGACTTAATAACGGAGCAGGTGCGAAAGGAATTGGCGAATAAAGCTCTTATCAAACTGCTATATTTGATTAACACAATGAAAAGTCGCCGAATTTATAATGGTCCCGAAACCAGGCAAACCTTTGAATGAGAAGAAATCACATCAGCCTATTTCCCTATTGCCGGTTATATCTAAAATATTCGAAAAAGTATTTTCTAAACGACTACAACCAGTATTCAACAATCAAACATTCTGCAATCGACTAAGTCCACAAAATAACTGACGTGATTGAGAAAACGCTCGAAAAAAAAAAAGATTTGTTGTGGTGTATTTCTGGAAGTCCCACAAGCTTTCGATAACGTTTGGCACGAAGGCTTTAAGTATAAATTACAACTACTTCTTCCACTCTTTCTAATCTTACGATCGTACCTCACCGAAAGACTTTTTCGTGTGGACTTGTTCGTGGACATGATTACTCTGAGTTCAAGCAGATTGCAGCCAGAGTCCCACAAGGAAGTGTCCTTGGCATGCTACTATATGTACTTTACACGCGTGATATCCCACAGGAAAAAAATTGCGCCGGCGCCACGTTTGCGGACGATACGGCGATATTGACAACGGGCGATACAATTGAAGCAGCAACTGAAAAGCTGCAACATGCTATTAACAAAGTCCACGCTTGGACGAATTCTTGGCGTATTGTGCTGAACGAAAGCAAATCTAATCACGTCAACTTTACCTCCAAAAAAGAGGACAGATTGCCCGTATATTTAACCTCGGCTCAAATACCGTACGCGATCGGAGCAAAATATCTATAAATGACTCTAGATGTTAAGCTTAAATGGAAATCGCACGTAAAAAAGAAACGCGACGAGCTCGAAAACAAATACCGACAAATGTACTGGCTACTCGGAAAACATTCGAATTTGAGCCTACATGGACGTATGGTGTACAACTATGGGGTTGTACCCGGAGAAGTAATAGAAACATCTTACAAACTTTTGAAAATAAAGTTCTTAGAATGATCGTTAGCGCACCTTGGTACTTACGTAACGAAGATATTCATCTGGATTTGGGAATTCCCAGGATCGTCGAAGAGATAACAAAATTTGCTCGTAAATACAAAGATAGTGTTTACGGCCATTGTAACCGTACCGTCATTCAACTACTTGACGCGAACAAATCAATTCGTTGTCTGCAAAGGACAAAACCTTTTGACCTCGCGTCATAATATTGTACATGCCGGTGGTGAAAACCGCAGGAACTTTCATTGGAATTTTACCTGCCTAAAGCGCAACGTTCTTTTTAAATTACATACGAACATCTTTTCCAAAAATCACGAGTCTCGTAAGCGAAAATAAAACTTCTGGATAAGCGTTAGCTTAGTTGTAGTATTAATGTTGAAGAGTGGTGTTTTTAGTGAGTAAAAATCCCACACTACCATAAGCACGCGCGGTCGGGACTTATGGTGTCTTTAGAAGATTTTCACCCTCTCGGCAAAAAAAAAACAATTACGATTTTTTTAATGACTTATTTGCTGTTTTTTTTTTAACTGCATATTCATTTCACTGTTTCACGGAAAAGGTTTTCTCCACTTCCTATTGTAGTTAAGTTTTATTATTCATGAATTACAAAAACTCCCACAACTGTGTTTTTCGTTCTACCTAATAAAAAGAAAAATCAATTACGTAAAGATCAAGGTACATCGTATAATATTGTACTATGCGAGCTACGGCTCGAGTAGATAAAACAATTATTCTGTGAAATTATTTCTTTATTTTCTACTCTATAGAACAATTCAAGTTCACACTATACTATTCTTCGCAAATTCTTTTCTTACAATGTCTCTTTCCTCTCAAATCACTTTATCTCCTTTCAATTACTTAATTCACAAATTCAAACTAATTACTTTTCCTTGTTTACTCTCAACTTTCAATTTATCACCAAATTACAACTTCGCCCGTTATCACTTTTCCAATCTCTTCGCCACGGTTCTAAAACCAACTGTTTCTTTTTTGATCGCCATCTGTCCTTATATAGCAGAAGTTTCTGATAGCCAGAAACTTCTAGCAAATTCTTCGACCACTGGAACAAGAGAAATAATTCTTGCAGTTTCAATTCCCTTTTTATCCCTGATATTATTCGTCTCTTTCGTTGACATGAGCTGTGGAGACTTCGTCCCAGACACGAACCTCGAATGAAAGGACAGTACGAACCAAAATTCTGCCAGAATGAAGTCACTTCGGAATTTGTTGCGTCATATTTTAGGGGGCGTAGTTATTATTATGTTACACTGCCCCCCTCTTAGACGTGTTCGTCCCGAACAAGTGCATCCTCATTTCGGCCATTGTATCGACTCAGTCGGTCCACATGAACCACTTTCATTTTGGCCCTTGGTCCTCGCTGGATGCGGTAGACAACATCGTTGATGCGGGTTACTATTCTGTAGGGACCTTCCCAGTTCCGCTGTAACTTAGGTGATTTCCCCTTTTGGCGATGGGGATTATACAGCCACACCAGATCTCCTTCCTGGAATCCTGACGTTGTTGCCTTGGCATCATACCTGGTCTTCATGCGGTCGCTCGTCATCTTAATCTGGCTTCTGGTCCTTTGGTGTATGTCCCTAAGCCTTTCCCTAAGGTCCGCCACGTACTCTTCTTCATTTCTGGGCTCATTGGTAGGAGATCCAAATTTCACCTCACTGGGTAAACGAGCTATTCCACCAAATAAGATTTCGAACGGCGTATGTCGAGTAGTGCTATGCACGGCACTTCTATAGGCCATCAAAAACAAGGGAATCTGCCGGTCCCAATCCCGTTGGTAGTCACCTACGACCTTCGAGAGATGTTCGTCCAAAGTCCTATTGAAACGCTCCACCATACCGTCCGACTGTGGATGAAGCGGGGTTGTCCTTGTCTTTTTGATTCCGAGTAGTTGACACATCTCTTGGAAGATTCTTGACTCGAAGTTCCGCCCTTGGTCAGAATGCAATTCCAAGGGCACACCGAATCTGCTAACCCAATTGTAGACGATCTGCTCCTTAGTTGGTGTTTGTCTTTGGGGACTGGCCAGTTTTTCACCGCTTCGACCTTCTCCGGATCGGTTCTCACTCCTTTCGCTGAAATTATGTGTCCCAGGTACTTGACTTCCGCTCTAAACAGGGCGCACTTCTTGGGGTTGAGCTTCAGGTGGGCACTTCGAAGCCTTTGAAACACATCCCTTAGATTGTCTCGGTGTTGCGCAAACGTTTTTCCTACGACGATGACATCATCCAAGTATACCAAACAGGTTTTCCATGTTAACCCTTGCAGGACACATTCCATCAATCGCTCGAAAGTCGCCGGAGCATTGCACAGCCCGAATGGCATTACCGTGAATTGCCATAGCCCATTTCCTGCGGTGAAGGCGGTTTTCTCCCGGTCTTCTGGATGGATCTGTACCTGCCAGTAGCCACTCTTCAAGTCGAGAGTGGAAAACCATCGGGCTCCTGATAGTGTGTCTAGCGTGTCGTCAATCCGTGGCAGAGGGTAGCTGTCTTTCTTGGTGACGTAATTGAGCTGCCGATAGTCCACGCAGAACCGCGTGCTGCCATCTTTCTTCTTAACCAGTACAACCGGTGATGCCCACGGACTTTTGGAACTTTCAATCAGACCTTCTTTCTCCATTGCCGACACCATCTCTGCAACTTCTGTCTGCTTTGCCAATGGAAGGCGCCTAGCAGGCTGACGAATTGGTCTAGTATCACCAGTGTCTATTCGATGTTGTACCAGGTGTGTTCGGCCGTATTCTCCGTCCTGTGAGGCAAATACATCAGCGTACTCATTGATAAGATTCTCTGCCATAGTTCGCTGCTCCTGATTCAGCTCACTGGACTGGAGAATCGTCTCTCTCGCTTCCGCTGTCCAAGGTGATGGGAGAAGTTTTGGAGCATCACGTTCAGATATTGTTGCGACGGCGGTAATCGGCGTGCATTTTCCAGTCACCTCCCCTCGCCTTAGTTTGACAGTGTGTGGTCTTGCGTTCAAAACCCTCACTGGAACCATGGTGTTCTTTGGTTCGACTAACGTCTTTCCCACGATGTAGTCTTGAGAATTCTTCTCTGGGTCTGGTTCTACTATGTAGAATCGGTGGCTCCCAAGATCACCTTCCAGCTTCGTCCAAATGATTGTCTCTGAAGACGGCGGCAAAACTTCGTCTTTGCTGATGACTGTCCTGAGAGTTACGGCATTCTCATTTCCGTACACCATCGGAATCTCCACATTTCGATACCTCAGTACTTGCATCCCGATGTCCAAGATTACTTCATTTGCTTTCATGAAGTCTACTCCGATGATGCACTCGTCGCATATATCTGCCACCAGAAACGCATGGGAGAACGTCAGTCCTGCCAGAGTAATCGTAAGACGAACTTCTCCAAATACCTTCGCCATTTCCCCTGTTGCAGTCTTCAGGCAGTAGCTGTTGGTGTTGTGCAGCCAGGAGCTTTTGACGATATCTCTTCTTACAATGGAGGCAGTGGCACCTGTGTCGATGGTGGCTACGCACTTCTTCTCGTTGATTAGTGCCTCCACTGTCAGGCTCTTGTTACCCCGTTTGGTTTGCGAAACTTGAATGGTGGTCCTGGGGGCCTCGATTCCAGTAACCAACTTCTGCCCCGCGAAGTTGGTCCTTACGCATTTCCCGACTGCTGGTTTTGCGAAGTCTGACTGACAGGATGGATGTTATCACCGCCAGATGCTTCCTCTCTGCTTCTCCTACTTCCGCAATGTGAACAATTTCCTCGTCTAGGTGCACTTCTGCACTGCCGTTGTAGGTGTCCCGTTTGGTTGCAATTCCAGCAACGGATTTGACTTCCGCGAGCTCTGTCTTCATCCATGACGGCTGTTCTCTGGCATGAGCATTCCACGACGGACATTTCCCTGACACGGTGTATTCCCTGGTATGCTTGGTCCGCAGCCTTCATTGACAAAGCGAATGCCAATGCCTCGGGGAGTGTTCGTTTTTCAGCCATCCTTACAGCCATTTGCAGTTGTCTGTCCTCTATGGCCTGAATAAAAGCTTCCACCGCCATTTCGTTGATAAGCTCCTCACCGGCTTTAGGGTATGAAAGATGGGCTAGTCGCTCTATATCCGCTTGCAACTGTTGGAGCGTTTCCCCCCTTTTCTGGACTCGACTACGCAGCTGAACCCTGTACACCTGCTGCATGTGTTCATCCCCAAACCGCATCTCGATAGCCTGAACCAGAGAGTCGTAGTTCTGCTGTTTATCTTCCGGGATGGTCTGCAAGAGCTCCGCAGCTGGACCCCTCAGTGCAAGTGTGAGTGCAATGGACTTCTCTTCATCGTCCCAGCTATTGGTCATTGCGGCCGCTTCGAATTGCCTTTTATAAATTGGCCATGATGTTTGACCATCGAAGATAGGAGGCTGCATCTCCTTTCTTCTCAGACCGTCAGTGGAATATTCCCGTGCTTTCTGTCTCTTCACGTTGCTGAGCTCCTTAGCAAGATTTTCGACTTGCTTTCCTACTATCTCGAATTGCGTATCCACTTTTTCAAACTGAGTCTCTATCTTCCCGAACTGAGTTTCATGTTTCTCAAAATTTTCATCGAATCTAATTTCGACTTTTTCGAGTTGCGTCTCGACCTTCTCGATTTTTTCTTCGATCACTTCGAATTTGGATTCCAAGTTCTTGTTTTGCTCATCAAGTTTACTTTCCAGAGCATCTAGAGAATTCTTTTGTTCGTCCATTGCTTTCTTTTGTTCGTCCAGCTTAAGTTCTAGAGAATTCCTTTGGTCGCCCATTGCTTTCTTTTGTTCGTCCATCGCTTTCTTTTGTTCATCCAGCTTAAGTTCTAGAGAATTCTTTTGTTCGTCCATTGCTTTCTTTTGTTCGTCCAGCTTAAGTTCTAGAGAATTCCTTTGGTCATCGAGCTTATGACTTTGATCTTCTATTGCTTTCTTTTGTTCGTCCATGACTAACTTAAGTTGCAGGAGCAGACTTGTTATACCCGGGTCGGCTACTGTACTTGCTGGTTCCTCTTCCACGTCAAACTCTATGTCATGCGGATTTTCACCTTCCTGCGTTACTGCTTCTTCCAGACGAATCAGTAGGGCATCTTTTCCCCCAGTTGTGTCGAGGTTCCGCTTACTGAGTTCTGCCTTTAGTTGAGTTATAGTTAGTTTTCCCAATTTGCGACCCATTTTGCGCAACTAATTAACTCAACACAGAAATCGTTTTTTTTTTTTTTTTTTTTTTTTTTTGTGCAATTTCACACCACGGAAATAGTTATTCACAGAATAAGTTTTATCCCACTTCTGACACCAATGTACTATGCGAGCTACGGCTCGAGTAGATAAAACAATTATTCTGTGAAATTATTTCTTTATTTTCTACTCTATAGAACAATTCAAGTTCACACTATACTATTCTTCGCAAATTCTTTTCTTACAATGTCTCTTTCCTCTCAAATCACTTTATCTCCTTTCAATTACTTAATTCACAAATTCAAACTAATTACTTTTCCTTGTTTACTCTCAACTTTCAATTTATCACCAAATTACAACTTCGCCCGTTATCACTTTTCCAATCTCTTCGCCACGGTTCTAAAACCAACTGTTTCTTTTTTGATCGCCATCTGTCCTTATATAGCAGAAGTTTCTGATAGCCAGAAACTTCTAGCAAATTCTTCGACCACTGGAACAAGAGAAATAATTCTTGCAGTTTCAATTCCCTTTTTATCCCTGATATTATTCGTCTCTTTCGTTGACATGAGCTGTGGAGACTTCGTCCCAGACACGAACCTCGAATGAAAGGACAGTACGAACCAAAATTCTGCCAGAATGAAGTCACTTCGGAATTTGTTGCGTCATATTTTAGGGGGCGTAGTTATTATTATGTTACAATATATTAAAGATATTGTATAGTAAGGATATATAATAAATACATATACTATTTTTTTAATTTGGTTGAAATAATAGTTCCCTTGATATGTAAAGGAGTTCCATAACCTGACAGAGGGAATAATAAACAATCGTGTTTGTTCTTTGAAATCGTGAACAAAAGACAGTATATTATAATAAAATAATAATATGCAAAGTTTAATCAGCGGTGTAGTGGTGGCCATGGTGTAGTGGTAACATCATCGCTTGTCACGTTGCAGTTTCACGGTTCAAATCCCGATGTCAAGACTCTTATATTTGTTTCACATGAAAAAGTCGATCAATTGCGAAAGCTTATGTTAACTCTACTGCGAAGGCATAATACTGGCAGAAGGGTGGTAGTCATATGGCTGAAATGCAACTTGATGAGGTGATGATGACATTAGAAGGACGGAAAAAATACTGTGAATCAAAAGCAACGACAATAACAGCAAAACAAAAATACTCCCCAGTTATCTGGACACCCTCCTTGGAGTTTACTGAAACTTAATACCACTTGAGTTTCAAACTAACTACACCAATCTTTCAATCTCTGACTCTTCCTTCTGTCCACAAAACGTAGCTTTAGCTATCCAGTATACAAGATATGAAGTTAGACAGATATGAAGTATTTGACTTCGCTCCACGACGGGTACTTATCAACTAACTTACATTATAAATTGAAAATTAAAATAATCTACGAGTTCCTGGGTGTTAATGACATTATTAGTAATATCTCGTTGGTGACCTGAATGGTTTTTGTTTATCCCACGTTGATAACAGAACATTAATTTTCTGTCGTGATCCTGTTAATTGTCAGAGTTGACTTTATGGGTGTTATTCGTGTTGTCAGTAAGTAAGCTAAGATTATCGTCTGCAAGTAAACGAGGTCGTTTTATATTTAATAAATATTCTCTGTCTAATCTCTTAATATTATATCTCGGCTAATTTTTATACATTTATATTTGCTTTGTCCAATTTCAGTTCGATAGATAATACACATACGCTTTTTTGTGAATTTGTTTATTAAAGTTAGGAACGGGTGTTTCATGAAGTAGCAAATGTCCATGTGCAAAATTCCGTTTGGTCTATCACAAGTTTCATTTATCTTTTTATGGGGTTCCATTCACATTTTGTTTCTAGACATGATTTGCAATTATTAATTACCTTCGTAATTTCTCTGATTAGCTTTTGATAGCAGATCTTATTTTTAAGGCTGTTGTTGGTTTCTACAATACCTTCCCCTGTGTGGTATAATGAAATTTGTTCCTGGAGTTCTTATATTGATCTTATTTCTCTAGCTCTTATGGTTGTTTTTATGGATCCCACACATTTCCTTATTTATAAGTTGTTGGATTTTATAGAATTTTGAATTGGAAAATTCCGTGCAAATGCCTATAAGACCTGGTTTTATGAAACGTTCAAGAATGTTCTCTAGTTTTGGTCATAACTACGTAGATGATTCTCCTTTTGACTAAAATGTCTATATCTTTATCGATATTGTTTGTTAAAATTAACTGAGTTTTATATATATTCATAATTGTTTCATTAATTGGTATATGGTCAAGAAGCTGCTCTTCTTGCGATTGTACTGTTCCAATAGCTGAAACGTTACTGATTGACTTGGTTTCTATTTTAGTTTAGCTACTCAATGTCGAATTGATATTCTTGAAGTTTCAATAGCCAGCATTGAGTCATTTAACTAAAGTTTTTACCTGTATATTTTGTTTGAGGTATTTTATAGGAAAGTGATCTGTTATTATTTTGAATCTTTTTCCAGAGAAGAAAGGCCTGAAGTATGGAACATCCCATACAATTGCTAAGAATTCTTTGTCCGTAACCGAGTAGTTTTTCTCGTGTTCGTGAAGGGAAGTGAACGCTGCTCCAATCGCATAATTGGTCACGTCCGTAAATAAAGAGAAGGTTTATTTACGAGTAAATTAGGGAGTTTAAGTATATGTTTACTGATATTCCGCTTTATGGTTGCGAATGCCTGGATATATTCGAGATCATTTGGATTGATTTGCTTTCCTTTCTTTAATTATTTCACCATGGGGTTAGCAATTTTGGCATAGTTTGTAACAAATTTTCTGTAGTAGTCAGTTACTCCCAGATAATCTTAAGATTAGCGGCACCGCCAATCTGTCCTGGATCAGACTTTTTTCATCCAAATAGAGGAACGCCTCTGGAGGAACAAAGCCGTTAAGGCGTACTCTCTCGTGGTACCTGTAATTGGTGTAATAAGCTATAAAAAAAAAGACCCTTTGTAAATGCAAACGCATCTTTGGCTCTAGCCAGAGCAGCATCTACCTGTTTGTTAAAATATAGATATTGGTCTAACCAGAGTGCCAGGTATCTGAAGTTGATCTTCAACTCGTAATCATCGCAATATCACTGAGTCTTACCAAAGTCACATTGCAAGAGAAGTGCAATGACCTCAATTTTTGGTCCTGATCTGTTCGTGATCAAATCGTCTGCGCACGCTATGGGATCCTGAAGTGATTGTACGAGATCGCTTGTGTAAATGTTGGGAAGAATCGGTGAATTCACCGCATCTTGTTGCAGACCGTTTTTAATTTAAAATGTTCCAGTGGAAGTTGTAATACATTGGCATTTTTGACAATGAATTGTCTACTGGTGAGCTTGTTGTAAAGTATGTACAGCATGTTCAGCTTGTAGTAGAGTCCCTCTAACAATATATGTAAAGTTTTTTGGTACTGAAGTACAACTTAAGTACAATTACCTCGTACTTATTTTTAAGTACAAGTGCAATTCATTTTAACTTTTATTACAGATAATAAACTACCCAGATGTCGTACGCCTATATAAAAAAAATGAAACATATTTTACGTCGAGGCAGACAAAGAGCTTTCAGAATAAGTACAACAAATAAAGCTTTTTCTTTTTCCTCACTCCGTTCGCTCATGCGGGAAGAGTTATTTTTCTCATCGTATGTTGTGACATGCAAACGAACGAGGTGAGAAAGTGTAAAGGGGTATATCTACCAGTGGCGTGGGGTGAAATTTCAAGAGAGGGAAACCGAAAAAATGTTAAGTATAATGTTTTATTCAAGACTTACCATTTTGGTGCTTATTCGAAACACAGACTTAAGATATGCAATCTAAGCCACCTTTATTATACTTTAAGTCATTGGAATTTACGTAGACAATGAGCTCATCGCATAGAAAAAGTGGCTTCGAAAGAAGCCGTTCTGGGCAAAATAATCTCTATAAGTTATTGATAACTCGGAGCGTTGTTAAATATAAAAAATTTAGCAATTACAATTATGTACTATATATTTGTACTCTAAAGCTATCCTACGATTCTTTTTTACGAATTCTGCTAAAACTCTTTCATTACAAATTTTAGTTATTTTTAATTTCTAAAAGAAGGTGCTTTTCGGTAGATAAAAGTGCCAGGTCTGAGAGTCTCTCTTCTTTGTGGGAATTTCTTAAGTGTGGACTATTTTTAAAGTCGAAAAAGATCTTTCGGCAGAGGCCACGGTCAAAGGCAGGTTTAAAAAAATTTCACACAATGTTAGAGTTTGAGAAAAAGTATCTCTAAGCATTTCCGCATTAAAATGCTTATAAAGTTGAAAAACATCAAGCTTGTGAAGGGGTAGTGTATAAAACTTTGAGTTCATTTCTTAAAGTAGTAAAATTAAAAATGCCAGGAAATAGGGTAATTAAAGAAGATATTTTGTCATCCGGCATTGAATTAGAAAAATATTCATATTTTGATTTGTTTAATAAATCAAAGAAAATATATGAACTAAATGAACTATACCTATTCTTAATCTGACTTGTAACATTATCTATAATCGCTACAAAAATTCAGCTATAATTTGTATTTGAATCAATATTAAGTAGTCGGAGTTTGCGTGGAGGTTCTGAGCAGTTACTTACGCTCCCATAGATTGAGTCAAATGAGTTTAAAAATTCAGAATGAATCCATGACTCAAAACCCCCGATCTCTTGCTTCGCAAGCTCTATGTCAGTTTGTTTATTTTGAACTAAACTAAAAAGAATATCTGTTTTTGCAAATATGACCGAAGTAACATGCAATAAAAAACAGAATTCGTTGTCCTGCAGTTTGTACAACAAACTACCGGACATTATCAGAGTATCGTTATCCCATTCTCTTGGTTCACATAAAATCTGTTCAAAAGTTTTTATAATATTGTAGCATAATAATAACTACGCCCCCTAAAAATATGACGCAACAAATTCCGAAGTGACTTCATTCTGGCAGAATTTTGGTTCGTACTGTCCTTTCATTCGAGGTTCGTGTCTGGGACGAAGTCTCCACAGCTCATGTCAACGAAAGAGACGAATAATATCAGGGATAAAAGGGAATTATAACTGCAAGAATTATTTCTCTTATTCCAGTGGTCGAAGAATTTGCTAGAAGTTTCTGGCTATCAGAAACTTCTGCTATATAAGGACAGATGGCGGTCAAAAAAAAGACACAGTTGGTTTAGAACCGTGGCGAAGAGATTGGAAAAGTGATAATGGGCGAAGTTGTAATTTGGTGATAAATTGAAAGTTGAGAGTGAACAAGAAAAAGTAATTAGTTTGGATTTGTGAATTAAGTAATAGAAAGGAGATAAAGTGATTTGAGAGGAAAGAGACCTTGTAAGAAAAGAATTTGCGAAGAATAGTATAGTGTGAACTTGAATTGTTCTATAGACTAGAAAATAAAGAAATAAATTTCACAGAATAATTGTTTTATCTACTCGAGCCGTAGCTCGCATGTTACAATATTGTAGCATAATAATAACTACGCTCCCTAAAAGTATGATGCAACAAATTCCGAAGTGACTTTTCATTCTGCCAGAATTTTGGTTCGAACTGTCCTTTCATTCGAGGTTCGTGTCTGGGATGAAGTCCACAGCTCATGTCAACGAAAGAGACGGTTAATATCAGGGATAAAAGGGAATTATAACTGCAAGAATTATTACATCAGAATTTTTCTTGTTCCAGTGGTCGAAGAATTTGTTAGAAGTTTCTGGCTATCAGAAACTTCTGCTATATAAGGACAGATGGCGATTGAGAAAGGAGAAGTAGTTCTTAAACTGTGGCGAAGAGATTAGAAAAGTGATAATTGGCGAAGTTGTAATTTTGTGATAAATTGAAAGTTGAGATTTAACAAGAAGAAGTAATTAGTTTGGATTTGTGAATTAAGTAATTGAAAGGAGATAAAGTGATTTGAGAGGACAGAGACCTTGTAAGAAAAGGATTGCGAAGAATAGTATAGTGTGAACCTGAATTGTTCTATAGACTAAAAAAAATAAAGAAATAATTTCACAGAATAATTGTTTTATCTACTCGAGCAGTAGCTCGCATATTACATTGATGTCAGAAGCGGGATAAAACTTATTCTGTGAATAACTATTTCCGTGGTGTGAAATTGCACAAGCAAAAAAAAAAAAAAACACCATTTCCGTGTTGAGTTAATTAGTTGCGCAAAATGGGTCGCAAATTGGGAAAACTAACTATAATTCAACTAAAGGCAGAACTCAGTAAGCGGAACCTCGACACAACTGGGGGAAAAGATGCCCTGCTGATTCGTCTGGAAGAAGCAGTAACGCAGGAAGGTGAAAATCCGCACGACGTAGAGTTTGACGTGGAAGAGGAACCAGCAAGTACAGCAGCCGACCCGGGTACAACGAGTCTGCTCCTGCAACTTAAGTTAGTCATGGACGAACAAAAGAAAGCAATAGAAGACCAAAGGAATTCTATAGAACTTAAGCTGGACGAACAAAAGAATTCTCTAGAACTTAAGCTGGATGAACAAAAGAAAGCAATGAACGAACAAAAGAATTCTCTAGATGCTCTGGAAAGTAAACTTGATGAGCAAAACAAGAACTTGGAATCCAAATTCGAAGTGATCGAAGAGAAAATCGAGAAGGTCGAGACGCAACTCGAAAAAGTCGAAACTAGATTCGATGAAAATTTTGAGAAACATGAAACTCAGTTCGGGAAGATAGAGACTCAGTTTGAAAAAGTGGATACGAAATACGAGATAGTAGGAAAGCAAGTCGAAAATCTTGCTAAGGAGCTCAGCAACGTGAAGAGACAGAAAGCACGGGAATATTCCACTGACGGTCTGAGAAGAAAGGAGATGCAGCCTCCTATCTTCGATGGTCAAACATCATGGCCAATTTATAAAAGGCAATTCGAAGCGGCCGCAATGACCAATAGCTGGGACGATGAAGAGAAGTCCATTGCACTCACACTTGCACTGAGGGGTCCAGCTGCGGAGCTCTTGCAGACCATCCCGGAAGATAAACAGCAGAACTACGACTCTCTGGTTTAGGCTATCGAGATGCGGTTTGGGGATGAACACATGCAGCAGGTGTACAGGGTTCAGCTGCGTAGTCGAGTCCAGAAAAGGGGGGAAACGCTCCAAAAGTTGCAGGCGGATATAGAGCGACTAGCCCATCTTTCATACCCTAAAGCCGGTGAGGAGCTTATCAACGAAATGGCGGTGGAAGCTTTTATTCAGGCCATAGAGGACAGACAACTGCAAATGGCTGTAAGGATGGCTGAAAAGCGAACACTCCCCGAGGCATTGGCATTCGCTTTGTCAATGAAGGCTGCGGACCAAGCATACCAGGGAATACACCGTGTCAGGGAAATGTCCGTCGTGGAATGCTCATGCCAGAGAACAGCCGTCATGGATGAAGACAAAGCTCGCGGAAGTCAAATCCGTTGCTGGAATTGCAACCAAACCGGACACCTACAACGGCAGTGCAGAAGTGCACCTAGACGAGGAAATTGTCCACATTGCGGAAGTAGGAGAAGCAGAGAGGAAGCATCTGGCGGTGATAACATTCATCCTGTCAGTCAGACTTCCCAAAACCAGCAGTCGGGAAATGCGTAAGGACCAACTTCGCGGGGCAGAAGTTGGTTACTGGAATCGAGGCCCCCAGGACCACCATTCAAGTTTCGCAAACCAAACGGGGTAACAAGAGCCTGACAGTGGAGGCACTAATCAACAAGAAGAAGTGCGTAGCCACCATCGACACAGATGCCACCGCCTCCATTGTAAGAAGAGATATCGTCAAAAGCTCCTGGCTGCACAACACCAACAGCTACTGCCTGAAGACTGCAACAGGGGAAATGGCGAAGGTATTTGGAGAAGTTCGTCTTACGATTACTCTGGCAGGACTGACGTTCTCCCATGCGTTTCTGGTGGCAGATATATGCGACGAGTGCATCATCGGAATAGACTTCATGAAAGCAAATGAAGTAATCTTGGACATCGGGATGCAAGTACTGAGGTATCGAAATGTGGAGATTCCGATGGTGTACGGAAACGAGAATGCCGTAACTCTCAGAACAGTCATCAGCAAAGACGAAGTTTTGCCGCCTTCTTCAGAGACAATCATTTGGACGAAGCTAGAAAGTGATCTTGGGAGCCACCGATTCTACATAGTAGAACCAGACCCAGAGAAGAATTCTCCAGACTACATCGTGGGAAAGACGTTAGTCGAACCAAAGAACACCATGGTTCCAGTGAGAGTTTTGAACTCAAGACCACACACTGTCAAACTAAGGCGAGGGGAGGTGACTGGAAAATGGACGCCGATTACCGCCGTCGCAACAATATCTGAACATGGTGCTCCAAAACCTCTCCCATCACCTTGGACAGCGGAAACGAGAGAGACGATTCTCCACTCCAGTGAGCTGAATCAGGAGTAGCGGACTATGGCAGAGAATCTTATCAATAAGTACGCTGATGTATTTGCTTCACATAACGGAGAATACGGCCGAACACACCTGGTACAACATCGAATAGACACTGGTGATACTAGACCAATTCGTCAGCCTGCTAGGCGCCTTCCATTGGCAAAGCAGACAGAAGTTGCAGAGATGGTGTCGGCAATGGAGAAAGAAGGTCTGATTGAAAGTTCCAAAAGTCCGTGGGCATCACCGGTTGTACTGGTTAAGAAGAAAGATGGCAGAACGCGGTTCTGCGTGGACTATCGGCAGCTCAATTACGTCACCAAGAAAGACAGCTATCCTCTGCCACGGAATGACGACACGCTAGACACACTATCAGGAGCCCGATGGTTTTCCACTCTCGACTTGAAGAGTGGCTACTGGCAGGTACAGATCCATTCAGAAGACCGGGAGAAAACCGCCTTCACCGCAGGAAATGGGCTATGGCAATTCACGGTAATGCCATTCGGGCTGTGCAATGCTCCGGCGACTTTCGAGCGATTGATGGAATGTGTCCTGCAAGGGTTAACATGGAAAACCTGTTTGGTATACTTGGATGATGTCGTCGTCGTAGGAAAAACTTTTGCGCAACACCGAGACATTTTAAGGGATATGTTTCAAAGGCTTCGAAGTGTCCACCTGAAGCTCAACCCCAAGAAGTGCGCCCTGTTTAGAGCAGAAGTCAAGTACTTGGGGCACATAATTTCAGCGAAAGGAGTGAGAACCGATCCAGAGAAGGTCGAAGCGGTGAAAAACTGGCCAGTCCCCAAGGATAAACACCAACTAAGGAGCTTCCTGGGCCTAGCCACCTACTACAGACGGTTCGTGAAGGATTTTGCCGGGATCGCAAAGAGCCTGCACCAGTTGACGGAAAAGGGAAAACAACTCAAATGGTCAATTGAGTGTGAGAAGAGCTTCAAGGCACTTAAACAACGGCTATGCGATGCCCCGATACTGGCTTACCCCACTCCCGGGGAAACGTTCATTGTGGATGCAAATGCTAGTAATGTCGGGGTATGAGCCGTACTCTCCCAGGTGCATGACGGCCAAGAGAAGGTGGTTGCGTACTTCAGCAAGGTGCTCTCTAAGCCAGAAAGGAACTACTGCGTGACAAGGAGACAACTTCTAGCTTTGATCTTTGCTACGAAGCATTTTCACAAATACGGGAGGAAGTTCGTACTTCGCACAGACCATGCAGGCTTAAAATGGCTATTACAGTTCAAGAGTCCTGAGGGTCAGGTCGCAAGATGGATCGAAAGGCTGCAAATCTACGACTAGGAAATACAGCATCGTAAAGGAAGGCTCCACTCTAATGCGGATGCACTGTCCCGGAGACCATGCAGAACGGATTGTAAACATTGTGCGCGTCAGGAAGAACGGGAGCTGGTTTCCATCCAAAGAATGAGAGCCGAACCTATCGCCGGCTGGAGCGTAGATGAGATCCGGAACGCTCAGAAGGAAGACCCGGATATCGAGCCGATTCTGGCCTGGAAGGAGAGCATGGAGAAACCGGATCATCAGGACATCTCTCACAGAAGCCCGACCTTAAAGACATATTTTGCGCAGTGGGACTCCCTCCATGTCCAAGAAGGTGTTCTGAGAAGAAAATGGGAATCCTCCGACGGGAAGTCGTTTGTAATGCAGCTTGTCGTACCGCGGACGAGGGTCAAGGAGGTGTTACAGGAAATGCATGGCGGGGCGTCCGGAGGCCACTTGGGAGTGGATAAGACGCTAAAAAAGGTACGAGAACGTTTTTATTGGTTAAAAGCGAAGGAAGATATCGAAGACTGGTGCAGAAAATGCGACGTGTGTGCAGCTAGCAAGGGTCCGAGAATCAAAACTCGAGGTAAGATGCACCAATACAACGTGGGAGCACCTTCCGAACGAATCGCCATTGACATCGCAGGGCCCTTTCCGAAAACCGACAATGGTAATCGGTATATACTCGTATTGATGGACTACTTCAGTAAGTGGCCGGAAGCGTTTCCGATCCCTAACCAGGAAGCCAGAACCGTGGCGGAGCAGATCGTCTACAATTGGGTTAGCAGATTCGGTGTGCCCTTAGAATTGCATTCTGACCAAGGGCGGAACTTCGAGTCAAGAATCTTCCAAGAGATGTGTCAACTACTCGGAATCAAAAAGACAAGGACAATCCCGCTTCATCCACAGTCGGACGGTATGGTGGAGCGTTTCAATAGGACTTTGGACGAACATCTCTCGAAGGTCGTAGGTGACTACCAACGGGATTGGGACCGGCAGATTCCCTTGTTTTTGATGGCCTATAGAAGTGCCGTGCATAGCACTACTCGACATACGCCGTTCGAAATCTTATTTGGTGGCATAGCTCATTTACCCAGTGAGGTGAAATTTAGATCTCCTACCAATGAGCCCAGAAATGAAGAAGAGTACGTGGCGGACCTTAGGGAAAGGCTTAGGGACATACACCAAAGGACCAGAAGCCAGATTAAGATGACGAGCGACCGCATGAAGACCAGGTATGATGCCAAGGCAACAACGTCAGGATTCCAGGAAGGAGATCTGGTGTGGCTGTATAATCCCCATCGCCAAAAGGGGAAATCACCTAAATTACAGCGGAACTGGGAAGGTCCCTACAGAATAGTAACCCGCATCAACGATGCTGTCTACCGCATCCAGCGAGGACCGAGGGCCAAAATGAAAGTCGTTCATGTGGACCGACTGAGTCGATACAATGGCCGAAATGAGGATGCACTTGTTCGGGACGAACACGTCTAAGAGGGGGGCAGTGTAGCATAATAATAACTACGCTCCCTAAAAGTATGATGCAACAAATTCCGAAGTGACTTTTCATTCTGGCAGAATTTTGGTTCGAACTGTCCTTTCATTCGAGGTTCGTGTCTGGGATGAAGTCTCCACAGCTCATGTCAAAGAAAGAGATGGATAATATCAGGGATAAAAGGGAATTATAACTGCAAGAATTATTTCTCTTGTTCCAGTGGTCGAAGAATTTGCTAGAAGTTTCTGGCTATCAGAAACTTCTGATATATAAGGACAGATGGCGATTGAGAAAGGAGCAGTAGTTCTTAAACTGTGGCGAAGAGATTAGAAAAGTGATAATGGGCGAAGTTGTAATTTTGTGATAAATTGAAAGTTGAGATTTAACAAGAAGAAGTAATTAGTTTGGATTTGTGAATTAAGTAATTGAAAGGAGATAAACTGATTTGAGAGGACAGAGACCTTGTAAGAAAAGGATTGCAAAGAATAGTATAGTGTGAACCTGAATTGTTCTATAGACTAAAAAAATAAAGAAATAATTTCACAGAATAATTGTTTTATCTACTCGAGCCGTAGCTCGGATATTACAATATCTTCTCTGCAATTGAATAAGACGTTCACTATACGCGAATGATATTGCCATCGAGTCTCTGATACCCCGGAATGCCAGCCCTTGTTTTCCTAGAAGAAGTACAGTGTCTATGAATCGCTTCATTAAATCGGGATTGCAATCAACTTTTCTATTATGAGCCGCGTAAGAATTCCCTAAAGAAGTCTCTATGTGATATTCGCCAAATTTATTCAAATGCAAGCAGCCGTTTGAATATGTTTTTTGGAAGAATTAATAAAATTGTTTATATCAAAGAAACCTGTGTGACTCCAAACACTAGGAGAATTAGAAAAAAGAAGACAAGGAAAATAAAATATTCTATTTAATTTGCAACTGCCAGTCAGCCATGGATTCTTTTTGTAAAAAGACTCATGAAAATGTTTCTGATACCCATCCTTTCGCATATAATCAATTTTCATTGATGTTGTCGAGCGACCTAGTTCTATAACTTTTTTTTTTTACAAAAAAGAAAGCTTACTGAACTCGTGGGTTTCTTTTAGAAGAAAATCAGTTAAACAACACTCAAAATTAACTAGAGACATCTTGTCTAAGAATAATAAGAATGTTCAATGGGGCACCTCTTGAGTAGATTTATAATTACTTACTTGGTATATAGCTAATAACTGATCACTTAGCTCACTCACTATTTTATAATAATTTAATAATTTAAAACACTAACTTAACTACCAATATGTAATTGCTAAATTTTTAAAATTTTCTAATAATTAGCAGTCACAAAAATCAAAAAATTGGCATCCAAATTTTCAATAAATCACGCACAATTACAAAACCCATTTGCAACTGTCATTTCAAATTTGCAAAAAAAAAAACAAAAACCCAACAAGTAAGAAAAACCTCAAACGCCGTTCGAACCACTGCATCACCCATTTTTTTATAATTTTCACGGGTGAAAGGTGTTATGAATACCCTTATACTAATTTTAGGACACGGGCGTTTTTGAGGAAAGGGGAAGAGACAGAGAGAAAGACAGATTGGTGTAGTTGGTTTGAAACTCAGCTGGTATTAAGTTTCAGTGAACTCCAAGGGTGGCTGTCCAGATGACTGGGGAGCTTGTTTGTTTTTGCTTTTGTCGTTGCTCATGATTCACAGTATTTTTCCCGTCCTCCTGATGTCATCATCACGATCAAGTTGCATTTTAGCCATATGACCGCCCTACTGCCAGTGTTATGCCTTCGCAGTAGAGTTGACATAAGCTTTCGCAATTGATCGACTTTTTTATTTATTTCATGCGAAATAAATAGATGATTATTGACATCAGGATTCGAACCATGAACTTGTAGCGTGACAAGCGATGATGTTACCACTACATCACGGCCACCCTCAATTCCACCCAATAACCCGATCTTCGTCGGCTTATTTTGTTGCCTACAATAAAAAAAAACTCCTTCGAACTAAAACCTTTCTCCTCCACCAATGTTTATCCACAAAAGCCGAGAAATCCCGGGTTATTTTCCTCATAAGCGAATGTATGTTAGACAAAGAAATTGCAAATAAACTTCTACTATATGCCAGAAAGGAATAAAGTTGAAAGTTCGCACTGTGAAGAAATGAATGCATAAGCCGGAAAATGAACGGCTTGTCAAAAAAATTCATTGCACGCTCTCTCGCTAGAGGAGTTCATACTTGTCTCGCCTATTTGTGCGAGTTTGTGTATGAGTAAAAATGAATAAACAACAGAATTGGTCGCAGCATTTCATCTTCGAGCGTGTATAAAGTTATGATTTATGAATGAAAAATGGTTTGATGAACAAATAATTGAATGTGATGGTTGGCAAGTGGCAAAATAAAAATGTTTGATATTTGAAAAGGGAAGCCGGAAGGAATCGACTTGTATGGACGCCACGCCACTGATATCTACAGGTGGATTGGAATGCTATTTCGCAGAGTGATATAGATGAACAAATAATACTTACCCAAGAGCTATCGCAAAATTACGACATTCCTAAGAATGAGGAATGTTTTGAAAATAACATGAATACGAACAATATAGTTAATCCACCAGATGAAGACGCAATATCAGTCAAGGTACCGCAGGTCAAAGACCTAGCTACAAGTTACTTAGCAGGATACTGCTTCTTTAAAACAATAAAAAAAAGTAACAAAATCTGTGAAAATTGTGCTGAAGAAATGTCAAAGGGCAAACAGAATTTCGATCTAACGGAAGTATGGGTACAATTAAAAGAATATGAAAATTCAAAAGAAAATACGGTTCTCTTATGGCCGTCGGAAAAATATTTTCATGTATGCCGTCTTCAGGTACAAATATTTGCGGAATACTTTCGAAAACTACCTTTTGCATCTAACTTAAAAAAAAATATAATCAAAGAATGTATAAAGGCAACAAATATACGTTTTCCGATTTGGTTCAATGTGTGTTATGACCAAAAAATTAATTTAATAAATTTCCTAATAGTGGTATTGCTCTGGAAAATGAGTCCTTGATAAAAATTTAAATAAAAGTAGAATTTCCAGAAATAAAATAAAAAAATTGCAAAATGTAATGAACGCTTGAAAGTAAACTCGACAGATAAATTGATAGTGATTATTGGGAGGTTGGGAGGGTGGGGGTCGATATCCTTCCCGTCCTCGTTCGTGCCCCTTCAGTTAAGGTGATTTAACTGCAATTTAATGCTAACCTAATTTAAGTTAATGATTAATTTGTTAAGTTAGTTAGTTTTTTAATAATAATTTCGAACATTAGTCACCTTCACTTAAGTAGGCCAAGAGCAGTGATCAGTTATTATAAGGGCATAAATATAAAATGCAGTATCCAAAACTCATATTCATATCAAGCTCACAACATAAGCCCAACCATTTGCCCATATACATATACGATCTATACATTATACCAACGTGTTGGCATCAGAACTCCGTGACCGCAGTTGCACAAAATACTTTTTTTTTGTTTCTTTTTTGCAGTGAAAGTAAACAACGGTATGTGTGAGTGATACGAAGGACTAAAAAGTGAGTAGAAAAAACAAATGTTCTGTGTTCCGATTTTTTTTTTCCCTTTTTTAAGAAGTTTAAGTTTTTTAAAAAGCTTTTTTTTATTGAATTTCGTTTTCATATATCATTTCGTCCAATATGAATGAGACATCTGGGTATATTTATTATCTGCGCTTTTACTTAAAAGTTGCAAGTACCAGTACAGGGAATTGTACTAGTACTTGCAACTCCTTGAAGCACTTGAAAAACCGGTTATGTATTTAGTCATTGACACAAATAGTGACGATCGTATAAAAAATAAATTTTCATTGAGAACTGCTTCATTCAATCAACTTTGATGTAAAAGATAATAATACTGTTTTGCCAACTGATAAGAACATCATTAAGAAATATGTTGCAGAAACTGGTTTATGTACTATGTATGTACTTCGAACGAAATGCAAGTATAAGTGCCCGGTACCGGTACCTTAAATTTTTAAGTAAAAGTACCAAGGAATTGTACTTGTACTTAAAAAAAAAAATAAGTACGAGGTAATTGTACTTGTACTTGTACTTGAATTTTACAGCTCTGCCTCTAACCATACGGTGTCGGAAGGCGTCTCCAAGCCAATCAGGCAGGTACCCGTGCATTGGTTCTTGCTTTTGTTCCATTGGATATCCGATACCAGTTTAGGCGCGGCATGTATTGTATCATTAAAACCGAATTGGTTATCCGGAATTATTTTGTTGTCCTCAGTCCACTTAATCAGGGCTCTAGTAATTACTTTTTCGACTAATTTGCTGATGTTCGGAAGGAGACTTATCGACCGGATATTTGCCGGATTGGAGGTGTCCTTACCCCTTTTGGGGATGGGTTGTATCACTGCTGTTTTCTAATGCGCTGGATAATGGGGCTTCTAATTTTGGTAACTATTACCGTTTTGTTTTTTGTGAATTCAGCATTTGGCCAAACACGGTTCCCATTTCCACTTCGGCAGCCGCTCCCAGATAAATACCACTAAAATGCAAAGAAATTATATCGGACCAACAAGGGATAGTAACAAAGCTTAGGTCGGGCAGAATAGACGAAAGTTCAAAAGAGACATGCATAACACTGAATAACAACGAGCGACAGAGGACATCAACGAAAATAAATAACAAATCAGACAAGGGAAGATGTATGTGCGTAACGAGTGTGTATACACTTGAATGGCAACTAATAGCAAAAACAATTACCAATGCAAACGAGAACTCCGAGATATTAACGGGGTGGCCAATATCCAAGGGGTACTCTATGGGTAGCTGATATTATGGCATGACACAATGAACGATTACGGCGTGACTACTGAAAATTTTATTGCGCTGGGGGTTCATAATTGGGGCTATCTCTGGATAACATCGGCGAAGGGTGATAGCAATTGATGTATCTACAACACTCAAGGGTAGGATGGCCAAGCCCGTGCCAATAACATCTGATACGAACCACTGCCTTAGAGAGCCAATAGAAAGGTGGTATTTACTTGGTAGGGTTAAGCGTAGGGTAGTTCTAAGTGAAATTAGGTGTATTTTAGAGCGGTAATGTTAATTCTAAGTTTAATTTGGATTTAGTTTAGTCTAGTTATGCTAAGTTTCAGAGTCTCCTTTCCGGTCTTCCTCTGGGATATTGGCATAAGTACTTGAACTTTCCATTTCCAACTCATTCTCCCTCACTATATTCTTTGAAGTCCGTCCGTAGTCTGCGTAGTGTAGCTTCCCTTTTATTTTATTTTGTCTATAATAAAGGGTATTCAGGGTACATTAAGTTATGTGTTATAGTTTGTAATATAGAGAAATAATGACGATAGACCTCCATAGAGTGTATATATTTGTGATCAGCATCAAAAGTCATATCGGTCTAGCGGGTGCCTGCATATTCGATAAAATTTATTTCACAAATATTGCTTCGCATTTATCGAAACAATTTTGTTTGTTTCGCAATAGTTGTTTCGCAAGTTTTCATTCAGTCTTTGACTTACCTCGCGACATGATCATTTCGCAATACTTTTCCCGCGCTTTTACATTTCGCTTATGATTAGGCAACAATTTGTCGTTTTGAAGGAATTTAGTTAGCAAACTGTTAATTCCCGTTTTGGTGCATTGTCGTTTATGTAACTAGGAAAAGAGATTTGGCATTTATTGGTTTTGTAAACGCCGGTTGTGTCTCAAAGTGTGGTTTCGAATTGAAAAACTTGGTGCGTGGTTACACGCCTCGTAGCGTCGCCCTGAGTACTTTCATGTGATGCAGAGGGCCATCCGGTGTATGAGTCGAAGAGATGCCTCATAGTGTGAAATCCTTTTATCTCGCGAAGAGTCACACAAGTACTGTTAAGATACAGGCGCCTGCCAGACAGCAAGCATTTACAATTGTACCCGACCAAATTGTTCGGGATTTCGAAATAAGGGAACGAGTAAAGCTAAGTAAGTTAAAGCTTATCAATAAAACGCTAACTTATCAAAAAGCGAAATTATAAGAAGTTATAGAATAACTTAAGGTCAAATAATTACAAGCCTAAACAAATTGCGAAATGATTATGGCGAAATGACTATCACTACCACTATTTGGGCCTGAAATTTTGAGCTAGAAACATGCAATTTGTTAAATAAGCTTTCATGTGTACAAATGTACACTTGTAAGCTGTACAAATATATAATTTTTTAAAATCCGTTCACAGGCATGCCACTTTTAAAAGAATTTGGTTTTTCTCAATATTTTGCTAGAAACTAAATATGAACAAGTTGATATTTCGTACATTTCTTCCATACATTATATATGGGGGACATTTTCGTAGAAAAATATATATTTCTTTTTTAAAGCTATTTATGGCAATGGTTAAATCTTATTGTTACAAATTTGGTAGACACGCCCTCTTTCTGCTAAAAAAAAGTTGTAGCAACAGTTTTGTAATAAAATTTATAAAAATCGCGGAAATATCTCCTGCATAGAAAGATATCATTGCATTTGTTTTACAAATTTTGCAACTTCCTTTATTAGGAGTAAGTTAGAAGATGGGATTTAGGGTATCATACGATCCGTTTTAGATGGATTGCAATTTCCATGTTTTTATTTGAAAATGGCACGAAATTTTTGTGTGTGAGCAGGTGGTACAAGAGAAAGGTGGAAGGAACTCCTCCTCTGCATCTAAGATGCCATCGTGGCCTCCCCCTATTCTCATAACAGTTATTATTCTCAGATTTGTTTACTTTACAAATTCAATTTATTTTATTATATATTTTTCACTTTGTAGAGGATTTTTTTTTTTCAAAAAGAGGACTGTTCCCCTCTAAAGGTGGACAGGTGGCAAGTTCATACGTTATGTAATTCAACTTTGTTCAATATTTTTATGGTTATTTAAACAAACTTCGTAATTGGTTAGCAGTTTGGCTGAGTTTGATTACTCAATATAGGCGTTATATTGAAGAATAATATAAATTTTAATAACCATATAGATTATATTGTTAAAAAAAAATCAAAACAGATTGATTTTCTAAGAAGACTACAATTTGTGCAATAAATATGAGTATATTCAACACGGTGATGATTCTTAAGAGAATGCTCGTTAATGATATCAGATCTCAGGAATAGTTAATTATGAAAATTTTAATACTTAATGTGTATATTTGTATATTTCCTGTATTTAATAGTATATTTACTTAATAAATCAACATGTACTCTGGAGGGGGGTATCGGTGGCCACCCCGGGCTGTAGCTAGAAGAGTGAATAGAAAAAGCCAAGAAAACTCACAGGCGAATAAAATAAAACACTTCTTAGCTAAATTTCACTAGATTTATTATTGGTTCCCGAGAGGTTTTTTTTTGTGTTAATTTAAAAAAAATGTGTTGTTGTGGTAATTTGTTGTTCCTGTTGCGGCTTTTCTCCGGCTGTCTCCGTTTTTTCGCGTTGATCCGGTTCTTTTCCGCTAATCGTTGGTTTTCGGTTTCCGCTAACTCGGTATTTCTTCTATGGCGACGAACTTTCGATTTTTGCACGATGACTATCACCAGCAAAAAGCCAATCTCTCATGCCCAACGCGCTCCTTTGAAGCGCTTCCAACTCTCCACCAAAATATCCCTCGTTGAATCTATCCGTCCTCTCTTGTCATCTCACTTGCGCTTGAAAAGATTCAAAAAAAAATTAAGAAAATTTCCAATTACCTTCCGTCTTTCCGGATTTTCCTCGCCATTTTGGAAAATTTTCTGTGCCAATTTTCCACTTGTCCACCTTTTCCTTGCCATCGTCACCTAACTCCCCTGATTGTCCGTAATTTTCCCTTTCCAACGAGGGGTCTATTGTCTCGGAGAACCTGGAGTTACCACTGTGATGGCTTTATTCGATTTTCGCCATTTTTCGTCGCTTTGTTTCCATTAAAACGCGCTCATGTACTTTCCCAATAATTCTCACCTATTTTCCCTTTTATACTACGCCTCCTCGATGTAACCCAGCCCGCAAGATGTCTGAGTGGGAACGCCGCATAAAAAGTTCACTGAACGTGCTCCGGATGACATTGCTGACAGACGTCAGAATTCCCTTTTTCGGCAATTTGTTTTTTTTTCCATCGTGCCGGGTATTTTTAATGTTTTTCGTGTTTTTCGGGAGTTTTCGATTTCCACAAAAGTGATCTGTTTTGATTCGGGAGTGTGTGCATTCGTCCGACCATCCCTACAGAAAACCTTCCGACACAAAGTTCCAGGAGAGTGCGGTTACTCTTGGCAGCAGTTCTGCGTGGTGTACTGCATCGCCTTTGAGTGTTCGTTATTCGGGTCAACAAATCCGGGTGTTTTTCTGACTGGGAGGAGTGCGAAGTCCACCTGCACCCCAATTTGAAGATAATTGTCCACACGCCACAGCTTGCTGTCAGCTATATTTGGATACCCTCTGCAACAAGTGGGTGGTTATGATCTTTGTTTACCTTTTTTTTTGTTGCCATTATTGCCTTTCTTGGTTGTGTTTTTCGCGGGTGTATTCGATCCCTTTGTTCCAGTAAATGAAACTGGATTCCTCGGTGGCCTATGCCATGGGGAGAGCCGATATCGTTGCTGTGAATCGAGGGGTCCGCGGTTGTGCCAGCGCAGGCGCAGCCGTGTACAATTGCACACGTAATCTTTGCCAAAATTGGGGTTGTTTTCTTCTGAGCGTGAAACTTTTGCCTAGGTAGATATTGCGTGTGGGTTTCTTTTCAGGCGACTGCGCTTAGACGATGTGATGGGTACTGCATAAAGGATTGCAGGTAAACCTTGGGGGAGAGAACAGGTGAGTAGTGAGGTACTTGTTAAATTACCTTTTTAATGAATTTTTCTTCCGATAGGTGACGGCAGATGGACATGACGGAGGAGTTGGAGGTAACCCGCTGGTTCGGCGCTGAGAGCTGATGGTGATGCTTGCAGGGGCAAGCAAGATGACTCTGGAGAGGTGGTGTGTTGGTGGAGCATTGGAAGTTGCCTAAAGTCGGAGGTGAGATTAATTACCTGTGTGCAAATTTTATTTTAATCTCATGTCTTCTTAGGAAGTGAAGGGGAGAGGAGAATTTCGCTGCGGATGGCTGCAGATACCCGGACGGGTTATATTCGACGACGGTGGCGAAGATGGCAGCTGTTTGTAGCAATGCTAACTGATGATGTAATTTTTTTTTCTTTTTCTCTTGTAGTTTCAAGTAGTAGTATTAGTAGTGGTGGTGGTTCGACTCGGTCGTTCCCCACTTTTGTAACAATATAAAGGAAAGGGAACGTAGGTCAATTTTACACGAGGCGTCAAATTCTACCGTATCCGCTCGCAAAATAAAGTAGTTCGCGGACAGTTTCCAAACTGATTCAACAGTGTTCTCATCTTTGACGCCAAAAACTTAAGCAAAAGTCAGAACTATGAATAGAATATTTCGGGAAGATGTAGTACTCCCATTAAAAAAGACTAGAAATTATGTAAAAATTATTAGGTTAACGGAAAAATGTCAATAAAATTAGACTGCGGAGTATTATAATTCGCGATATTAATAACTAGAAACGTAGTTAACGAATTGGACACACCATCATCAACGGCAGACTATTCTCCTGTCCAAGCACACTCACTAGCACAGTTTCCAGAACTGGAGAGAACCAAGCAGTTGTTCCCTTCATTTGCGGTGCATTGGTTGTGTAAAACGAGTCTGGAGCAACATGTTATAAAAGTGGAAGATGGAAATATGCCCATCAAATAGAGGTATATTTCTCCAGTGGTGAGAGAACCAGGAAAGAAAAGATTGTGCCTGGACTCACTCAAGGTACCCGCTTCCTCATATTGAAGATCTGTTAAGTGGACTCCGGGAGACCAAATATATCTCCGGTATTGGTCGCAAGGACGCATTCTGGCAGATTCCGCTGGAAAAAAAATCAATATAGAAGACAGCCATCACAGTCATTGATCGAGTATTATGCGAGTTATACGGTCATGCGATTGGGTTTGTATAACGCCCAAAGAATGTTCGATTGATGGGCAAAGCCATTCCCTCTCGGTTGAAAGGGAATGGCTTTGTCTATCTCGATGACAACTTGGTTTGTTCTCTACATTTCCAATCGCACGTCAGATTGCTGAAAGATGTTGCGAAGCGTCTGAGCTGAGCGAATTTAAACACTAACGTCGAAAAGAGTAAGTCTTCCGGCAAGTTGATCAATTGTTGGTGATGGATGCTTAAGAACTGACAAGGTGTTGTTGGTTGAAGATTTCCTTGTACCATAAGCAGGTTCTGGGCGTGCCGGACATGCTTTATTTCCAATTGTACATCTATTTCAGCCCCCATGACTGACTGTCTGCTTAAAGGACAAACTTTTTTACTTGACTGATGAAGCGAAGCTTGGTGACCGCACCCATACTTATGAACCCAGATCCCGCGAAACACTTCTACATACTTTGCGAAGGATCGATGACTGTCGTAGGGAGTGTGCTCTTTCAAATACACTCGGTGAATAATGAAAGACCGATAGCTTTCATATTTTACAAGCTTAATTCCGCTCAACGGAATTATGGCGTCACATATCTTGAATGCTATATATTGGTCGTTCTATCGGTAAAGAAGTTCAGTGCTTATGTGGAAGGACTACCTACCACTAAGATAACCGATTACGCAAGTCTGAAGTGGCTGATAACCCAGAAAGATCTGTCTTATCTGTTTGATTTAGATGCAGCCTTAAACTTCAGTTTGTGATCGTACATAGGAAAGATGTCCAAACGTAATTCCTGACTCTCTCACATCCATATGGCGAAGTTCAAACCCGATGTAGAAATGATAGAACTTGAATCTAGTTCATCATACTTTTCAACGGAGGAGTTCAATGAATTTAAGAAGAATATTAACGAATACCAGGACAACCCGATGTTTGTGTTTCAGATGGGTTTGTGTACAAAAGCACTGATATACGAACTAGCGACGCAATACAGGAAGACAGAGCATGGAAACTCTGGAGTTACGTGGAAGTCAAAATTGAGACAGAAATATTTCTAACCTGGGATGACTGCCAATGTGCATTAAAGGGTGAGGTTTTGCGAAACCTGCAAGTGCCGAAAATCGGGGAATATAATATCTTGGTCGCAGATGGGACGACAAACGATCACGAAGCCACTTTATAGATATTATACAAGTATATAGATTTGCTTAGGCCGTACCCACGAAGAAAAAAGTCATTTTAGTAATATGTATTTTTAAAATCTATTTGTAAAGAAACAGCAGCTGATGTAGTGTTTTCTATGTCATTGGTGAACCTGAATATGTTCATTCTGATAATGGGAAATAGTTTAAATCGGAAATGTTTCCTAACTTTCTGAGCAGGTATGGCCTTAAACATGTCCGCACAGCTATTTACTCTCTTCAAACGAACGTCTCCAAGATGGTCAACCGTTAAGTCCAGTCCAAGGTTCGGGCGCATGTAAATAGCGACCAGAAGAATTGGGACTTTCACGTAAGCAACCCGGCATTATCGTTGAGGAGTGTAGTCTATAACATGTCTACGTTTGTGTCATACTATGCTGTATTCGGGGTCCAGATAGTCTAGCACGGACACACTTATGAACTGTAGAAACTAGAGATGTTGAGATATACTAGATTAGAAATGCTTGGCACGAAAGATAAACTAGAATTACGTGAGAAGATATTCCTCAACCTGAAGTAGGCACATCAAAAGCCAGCAATATATACAACACAAGAAGCAGAGAGATCAAATATCGGATTGGCAAACAATGTATGGGAGGGATTTGAAATAGACAGCAGAGCATTATATAGTGCAAAGATTGGCTCGAAATTCCTTAAATCAATAATTCTGAGTCTCGTGAGTAATGGCTTCTACGTGGTAGGAAATTTAAGAGGCGAGAAAGTGGGCGTCCAGCATGCCAGATCTATTTATATATTATAGTTTATTTATTTATTACAATTTATTTATTTATTATATAATAGTTTATTTATTTATATCACGTTAGGGTCTATTTATCTATTCGGCTTATTTATTTATATTAATTGATCTAGGTTAAAGTATTAAGTGTGATACTAGAATAAGAACCTAGTCCATACTGTTATATGTCGGGGTGAATATACAATTCGCCTCACGTATTCGACTACGTAGCAATAGCTTGGAGATCTTTGATATCCCAAAAAACCCCCTTCGGGTAGGGGTTAGAATATACCCGAGGTAGGCATGCCTGTCGTAAGAGGCGACTAAAATCCACCCTCCGTATACCGAATACGGCGTATACAAAAACATGCAATGAACAAAACGAAAGATATAAATACCCCAGGTGGCAATTCAGGTACACTGGAAAATCCACCCTCTTCGGAGGGTTCTACGGATTCTGGGGAGAGCCATTTATTGCGTTTATCTGACAATTTTAAAAAAAATACTAGGGTAGTTAGATCTCCAACATTAAGATCTACCATAAAAACGTGCAGAACTAGAAGTCCGGCGACATCGATAGTGTCGGCGCACGAACAGCGGACTTCAGCGAAAATTCAAAGAATAACGGACGAAAATACGGAACTCCGGACCAGGCTAAGTAAAATGGAATTAAATGTACTTAAAGCAGAAAATAAAGCATCTAATGATTCATCGCAACCTCGTAATGAGTCTGCTGCGAGTTCAAATGTTCCCGATTACACGGATTATAAAACGGATGATGAAGAACTAAGTCGGGAAACCAATTGGATTCTAAAAAAACGACCAGTCAAGAAACGAAAAGCTGGCTTTTCGCCCGAAATGTTAACGAGGCAAGAAAACACGCAAAATAAACGAGAAGGTAAAGAACAGCCTGACAAAATAAACACGCGTGCCGAAGAAAATCCACGAAATAATGTACAACCACCGCCACCAATATACGTGATCGGAATTGCAGACTACAATAAACTGCATTCTTTTCTCAAACCTTTGTTGCTATCCGATTTTGAAGTAACATCGCTCAACAAAAACAAATGGAAAGTAAACGTAAAGGACTCAGACAGTTATCGCTCAGTATCTAATAAACTGAATACTGAAAAAATCCAGTGGTATACAAGGATTCAACTATATGCAAACGTATTGCCGAAAAGAACAGCGATGTGTCAAATGCGCCGGTAAACATCTTAGTCAAGAGTGTGGCGTAAACAAAAAAACCCCTGCAGAATGTATTAACTGCAATGGTAAGCACCTGGCTAATTACAGAGGCTGTGAAGTAGCCAAGGAATTGTAAAAAAAGAAGAGATCGACTTATGAAGCCGCAAAACCCACCTTCAAAACCGGTAAATAAGGAAAAGTCGAAAACTGTTGCAAGAAGGGTGACTAGAGAAAACCGAACCGACCCTGGCGCGCTTACGTACGCCCAAGCTGCGACATCAAACACCGATCAAATTCCACACCGGGTAAAGGTAAAACCGCCTAAAGAAAAGCCATCAGATTCTGACATGCAGACGCCTGCTCAAGCATCAACATCAACAAAGACGAACACTGATAATTCGGAAAACCCCGTATCTAACGTCTTTTCCATTATCCTTGCGAGGCTTGAGGAGCAAACAAAAACAAACATGCTAATTGTCGAAAGTTTGGAGAAGCTTGAATATAAGCTTAACAACAGGAGCATTTCAAAAGGAACATGACGAAACTTCTTAAAATTGTTGCATGGAACGCCAACGGTCTCATACAAAGACTAGAAGAGCTAGAAATATTTCTACGAGAAAATGACATTCACATATGTTTGATCTGAGAAACTCACCTGACGAAACTATAGCGTGTAAACATTACTGGATACAGTAGCTATCACGCTTATCACCCGTCGGAAAGGGCCAGCGGCGGATCGTCTTTAATCATAAAAGATTGCATCGAACACTCTGAAGAGATTATGATAGAGCTTGAAACAATGCAAGTGAGCACTGTACGCGTGAAAAATGGACATTACTCTTTCAATGTCTCGTCTATTTAATGTCCACTGCGTTGCAGGCTCGAAAAAAATTATTTTTCAAATATTTTCAACTCTCTTGGACCGAATTTTATTATTGGCGGTGATTTTAATGCAAAACACACCTTCTGGTGTTCAAGATGTGTCTCACAAAAAGGAAGAGCACTTTACAACGCCTGCATGCAACACAGTTGCGACTTTCACTGGACTAATATACCAACACATTGGCCGACTGATAGCAACAAAATACCCGATCTGATCGATTTCTTTGTTGTAAAGGGAATACCAGACAACTGTATTAAAATTGATGAAAGTTTTGATCTCTTTTCCGACCATTCCCCTATCATTGTAGCGATGAGCGAACGCCTCATTCAAAAAGATGTACCTACTAGCTAGCAGAAAAACTGATTGGGAAGGGTTTAAAAAAGACGTTGAAGAACATATCGAACTGAGAGTATCACTTAAGACGTCTCTTGAACTCGAAACCGAAGTTGATCGTTTTGTTGAAGTTTTGCAGCGCGCCGCGTGGAAAAATACTCCCTATCAAAGGAAAACGCCAATTAAACATGCCCAAAAATATCCACCGGGAATAAAAGAAATGGTAAGGGAGAAGAGAAAATCGCTTAAAAAATGGCAATAAATTCGTGCTCCGCAACATAAATCGCATTTAAATCGCTTGTGTAACTTGCTAAAAAAGGCAATTACTGATTTTAAAAATCGGACAATACAAACCACCATCGAAAGCTTAACAGCGGAAAAAGATTCCAATTATTCGCTCTGGAAAGCTATAAAAGGAATTAAAAAACCGAAAATACAAGCAGCCCCAATCAAGAAAATTGATAACGAATGGGTCAAGAATGATAAAGACAAAACAGAAGTCTTTGCCGCCCATTTAGAAGAAACATTTAAACCATTTGATGGACAAGCGCTTGTTGAAAATGGTAATGTGTTGGATATAGCACCTCACAATTACACAGTAAGAAATGCAAGGCTGACCGAACTTCAACAAGAAATAAAGAAACTGAAACCGAATAAAACTCCTGGATACGACCTAATCACAGGAGAGATTCTTAAATCGTTACCTAGGAAAGCGTTAGTTAAGTTCCTCTACATTATAAACGCAGCGATAAGATTAGAATATGTTCCGAGTCAATGGAAAGTCGCGGAAGTAATAATGATTCTGAAGCCAGGAAAACCGCCGAATGATAAAAAATCGTATAGACCTATTTCGCTGCTGACGATTATGTCTAAAGTTTTCGAAAGACTAGTACTTAATCGATTACAAGTGGTTATAGAAGAAAGATCTCTTATTCCCAATCACCAGTTTGGGTTTAGAGCCAAGCACTCAACAATAGACCAAGTGCATAGAATAACTGATTTAATTGAGAAAGCTTACGAAGGAAAAAAGATTTGCTCGAGCGTATTCCTTGATGTATCTAAAGCTTTTGACAAGGTCTGGCATGAAGGATTGAAATATAAATTACGACAAGCTCTGCCGGAACGAATCGACTTTTCCGAGTCAAACACGGAAATGAATATTCAGAATTTAAAGAAATAAGGGCTGGGGTGCCGCAGGGTAGTGTCTTTGGACCGCTTTTGTACCTATTATATACTCGCGATATACCGCAAGAAGAAGGCACCATATTAGCTACATTTGCCGACGACACTGCCATCCTGGCAACGGGTAAAACGATCGAAGAAACGACTGAAAAATTGCAAGAAGCATTGAACAAAGTAAATGAATGGACGACGATTTGGCGACTAGCTTTAAACGAAAACAAATCTGTTCATGTTAACTTTACTTATAAGAAAATAAATAATTTGCCGATCTTTTCAAACTCGGTTCAAATTCCGTTTGCAAACGAGGCTAAGTATCTTGGAATGACACTTGATGCTAAGCTGAAGTGGAAATCGCACGTGGAGAAAAAACGTACAGAACTAGAAACCAAATAGAGATAAATGTACTGGTTACTTGGAAAACATTAGAAGCTTAATATAGAGAACAAACTGCTTTTATACAAGCAAGTGCTAAAGCCGATATGGACATATGGAATACAACTCTGGGGTTGTACCAAAATAAGTAATGTCAATATTTTACAAACTTTTGAAAATAAAGTGCTAAGATCAATAGTTAATGCACCGTGGTTTATTAGAAATAGCGATATCCATAGAGATTTAGGAATTGCAACAGTCGAACATGAAATCAAAAACTTCGCGCGTAAGCATAAAGACAGATTACAAGGACATGTTAACAATGAAGTCCTTCGAATTCTAGATGAGAGGAATCTACTGCGTCGTCCACAAAAGGCTAAACCTTTCGACTTAACGCGATAGCAAGAAACCGCGTCTAATTTGTGGAACAAGCAGGAACTTTCAATGCAAAGGGACCTACCAAACGATCTCAATACGTGAAAGAAAAACTGCTGGATAAGTCAAAACTTAGTTGTAGTAATCAAAGAAATTTATCACGAAGGGAGATTTTTTTAGTGAGTAAAAATCTCACACTACTATGAGCACGCGCTATCGATCCTCATAATGTCTTCATGAAAATTTGTTACCTTCCATCAGAAAAAAAAAAATAAGAAAAAAAAAATTAACCGGCATACTCCGTTACTCGAAACGACTTAACGTGAAGTGCTACAGATGGTGGGCATTTGCCACACGTTGTCCTATTACATAAATGCACTCTCGCGAACATTCTTTACCACGCCCTTATTCTTCATAGGTCATAGATTTTGGCATGGGGACAGGCAGAACAGTTCACATTGATAAGTAGAAAAAAAGAAAATGCACGACTAGGTCGCAATTACCAGCACCAATATATTGTTTAGGTGCAAATCACTCAGATTTAAAATCTAAACAAAATGGTTAAACTTGTAATAGATAGGTTATCTCAGAAAGTCGGCAAAACTCAGCAGAATACATTAAACTTCTAGAAGTACAGAAAATAAGTTTCCATTAAATGTTCGAGGGCCAATTATACGTATTAATCAATGGCTTGCAGACTGTTGGGGATTAAAATGTGAATTTACCCTAAGCTTATCTCATTTTTTGAATCGTTCCACTAAAATTACTCTGTCACTTTGACAGGTCTTTATTGTAACTTCTTTTTGTTTCGGCTCTTTTTTCCACGGCGCTTTGTACGAGGAGGTTGGATGCCTCCAAACAAACCAAAAAATAATACAAATCTAAATATATATTCCAAAAATAAAATTGGCGTTTAATTCTACGAAACATATTTTGGTGCCTCCTGTGAGGAATTGACCCTTATGCTCGAGGATCTCGCATATGCGGCAAGATTACATTTTTGCAGTATTCGAAGATTGTGCTGTGAACATCGCGGTTTTTATTGTCGCCATTTTGAGCAATACATTGGGAATATTTGCTAAGTATCCCATATTGAACGATGTTAAATCTGAGGAATTAAATCTGAGGATGTCGGCGGTGACAGCAATAAATACAATAAGTGAGCGTGTACGTGGAGCGAACTTTGTGCCGTGTGATGTTCTTCAAATTAAGCAGGAGCTCAGATCTATACAGATGCACTACCTTCGTTTTGTGCATAACCATGAGGCTTTGGTTGCTGCGGCGGAAGAGGAAGAGCTACATGTTCATGATACGTTGCGGGAGCAGTTGGAAACAACTTACAACTGGACATGCGTAGAGCTTAATCGTAAGCTGTTAAAGCGCAAGGCTTCTTCACGACCAGCTATAACAAATGCGGCATCTGAGCCATCAAAACCTTCGAATGCAACAACAAATACGGGGTCTGCTTTTGACATACAGTTAGATCCAGTTTCCATACCGGATTTTGACGGATCCTACTCCAATTGGCTCGCATTCAAAGACCTCTTTGAGAAGCTTGTACACGAGGTTAATTTCCCAGAAGCATACAAGCTCAGTAAAATCCGACAAGCCGTCAGTGCGAGCGCAGTGCCATTAATTGGTGGACTTTACTCCGGTGGATATGAAGACGTGTGGGCAGCATTAAAAAATCGATTCGACAATCAAAAGCTTTTGGCAGAAATACATGTATCCAGATTCATCAACATAAAGACGGACACAGACGAGACGGCAAAGACGTTGCTGACTGTAGTGGACACAGTGGAAGAATCACTACGCGCATTAAGGGTTATGAAGCTTCCTGTCGACCAGTGGGATGCATTAGCGGTGCCGATTGTTGTGTCGAAGTTACCTGGCAGTATACGACGAGAGTGGGTCATAAATTGCGACTCTAACCAGATTCCAACGTTGAAGGATCTGCTTGCATTTTTGGAGGAAAGAGCTCATAGTCTTTCCACAGAGATTATTCTTGGTCCTCAGCCCATAGAGCCCTCATCAATAAGACAGAGGCATCGAAATCAACACTCTGTTAAATCTTGCTTGGCTCTAGCGGAAGGTGCAAAGTGTTGCTACTGCCAAGGACCACACCGGATCTCGAGATGTCAAACTTTAATGCAATTGAGACCAGAACAACGCTTCGTGACATTGAAAAACTTAGATCTATGCTTCAACTGTCTCAAGAATGGACATAGTTCAAAACAGTGCTCTTCAGGTGGATGCCCACAGTGTGGTCGTCAACACCACACCATTTTTTGCCGCAACACTGGCGCTCAACCCTCGGTACCATCAACATCAATTTCGCCATCGAAAGACTCAACACCTGCGCCAACAGCTGCACAACAACCCTTGTGACTAACCGACCTTGTGACAAGTTGCGTAACCCGAGGAGATCAAACGATATTGCTTGCAACAGCGCGGGCTTACACAATTGGAGATTTTTTACAACAGCGCCTAGCTCGTATTCTCTGCGATCCTGGATCGCAGGTAAGTTTCATCTTAGGTTATTTAGCTAACCATTTATGTCTTCGCAGAAGTAAGTGTGAGGTAGCTGTAGAGGGTATTGGTGCGCTAGCTCATACACGTACTAGAGGCAGCGTTTAGCTTAGGCTTAAATCAACCTATAACGAATTCTCGTTGGACCTCAATGCTTTTGTGATTCCATCAATAACGTCGACAACCCCAGCGGTGCACGTCGATGTCACTCAGTGGCAACACTTGGCGCATCTTCAGCTGGCTCATCCGGATTTCGGGACGCCTGGTGATATAAATGTACTCATTGGGTCTGATGTGTTGGGCTTGGTCGTCAAGGGTGACATTATCAACGGTAAACAAGATGAACCGCATGCTCAGCAAAACCAATTTGGTTGGGTTGTTTTTGGTCCAGCTTTGACATCACATGGATCAGCGCCCGCTATACACTCATTCCGTGCTCAGGTGTCTGAGGATGAGCCAAACTTGGAGGAGCTCGTCCGCAACTTTTGGAAGCTGGAGGAGGTGTCCAACGTTGAGATGAAAGATGACGAATGCGAACGGTTCTTTTCAACTACTCACTCTTGAACCAGAGATGGCCGCTATATCGTCCGTATACCATTTTCCAGTAACGCGCAACAGCTTGGAGACTCGTTTCGGGGTGCATTGCGGCAGTTCCACTGCCTCGAACGTCGACTCGCTGGAAACACTGAACTGAGAGAGAAATACATTGCGTTTATGCGTGAATACGCTGCTCTTGGCCACATGGAATATGTTGGTCAACCTGGCGACCATGCTAGCGGTTATTTTATTCCAAATCACGCCGTGACAGCTAAGTTTCGGGTTGTCTTCAACGCATCAGCCCGCACCAGTACTGGTGTCTTGCTAAACGACACGCAGCTAGTAGGTCCCACGATACAGGACTCTTTGCTCCACATCATTTTTCGCTTTCGCCGTTTTCTTGTTGCGCTCACAGCGGACGTGGAGAAAATGTTTCGCCAGATACTGATGGCTCCAGAGCATCGGCAGTTCCAGCGCATTCTGTGCAGGGAGTCGCCGAAAGGGAGCCTGGACGTGTACCAGCTGACTACGGTAACATATGGGATGGCTTGCAGCCCCTTCAATGCAGTGCGTACTCTAAACCAATGCACGTATGACAATTGTGGTAAGGTGGTCGACGTCGATCAGGCTTTAGCAGCGCGGGACTCAATATTAAAATCGTTTTATTTCAAAGATTTCTTGACGAGTTGTGATTCCATCCAAGATGCGGTGTTGTTGGCTACCAATGTTTACAAAATTCTCTCGGCTGGATACTTCAAACTTCGTAAATGGAATTCGAATAGTCTGCAGGTAATTTTGGATATAATGGGAGAAACAGCTCCTGCTTCTGAGCATATCATCAACTCTACGACATCTTCAGTGCTTGCGCTAAGATGGGATCCGTCGAGCGACAAACTGTATTTTTGCGTGAAGTTTGACCAACCGGCCAAATCCCCTACGAAGAGACGTGTGCTCAGTGAGGTTGCACAGCTGTTCGATCCAACAGGCTTACTCGCACCTGTCGTCATCACGGGGAAGATTTTCATTTCATTCAGTCACTTTGGTCAGCGGGCATTACCTGGGATGCCCTTCTCCCACCTAAACTGTTAGAAACTTGGCATACGTTTCGCAATGGACTGCAGGCACTTAACCATTTTCATGTACCCAGATGGCTGCAGCTGTCATCTATACCAATACGATTCGTCCGAACGAGCCCGCTCAAGGGCGCTACCATCCCTCGCCTGAAGTTGTGCGCAGCGCACCTTTTGGCATCAACACTTTATAACGTTCGTGTCGCACTGGGAACTCGAAAATCGTGCTATGTTGGCTACGTAAACATCACACAACGCTAAAGCCATACATAGCCAATCGAATTCGACAAATTCAAGAACTTACATCACCTGACAGATGGCATAATGTTCGCTCGGCCCAGAATCCAGCTGATTGTGCCAGTCGCGGCATCGGAGCAGAGGAACTGTAGAAGCATCGTTTGTGGCTACATGGACCGAATTGGTTGACAGACAACCTATTCACTATAGAAGATGGCAATAATCTCACCAAAGAAGAGGAACTTATCGTGCAGGAAGAAGAAAGGGTGTCTTTACGAACGTTTCAGTTCCATTCAGCGACTTCTTCATGCGTTGGCTTTTATCTTACGTTAGTTAACCAGCCGTCGCCATCTGCGCAAAACCTTAGTCAGCGTTGAGGAACAGAACAACGCCTTGCAAATCCGTCTGCGCATTGAGCAATACAATGCATTTTCTACTGACATTCATCTACTACGCAACAAATCCAGTTTGCCCAGTTCTAGCCGATTGTTACCACTTAACCCTTATCCGGAGGAAACTGGCCTCTTGCGGGTTGGTGGTCGTATTGACAAAGCATCGGTACTACATGATCATCGCTTTCCAATCATCCTACCGAAGACTGGCGCGCTAACTTGGCTGCTCATCAAAGACGTTCATGATCGCACCCTCCATAGTGGTACGCAGCTCATGCTCCAGACCCTTCGCAGTTTTCGTTTTTGGATTTTACAAGGCAGACAGCTGTGAGAAGTTATCGGAATAACTGTGTCGTTTGCCGGCGTCACCGTGGAGCTACTCTTACGCAACAGATGGCGTCACTACCGAGGCACAGGGTTGTTGCCGCTCAACCGTTCTCTGCCTCAGGGGTCGACTACTGCGGTCCCTTTACCCTTCGCATCGGAGCGAAAAGATCCCGTGCGACTGTCAAAACTTATCTGGCGGTCTTCCTATGTATGGTCACGAAGGCCGTACACATTGAGGTGGTGGATGACCTCTCGTCACAGGCATTTTTGGATGCCTTTACCCGTTTTACTGGCCGACGTGGGCCCTGTCAAGATCTATATAGTGACAACGGTACAGCGTTTGTGGGTGTCAATCGCATATTTCGAGAATACTTGGCGACATGGAGTAGTGAGCAGAACCATCAGACTCTGGCGAATATGGGAACAAGGTGGCATTTCATCACACCCAGCGCTCCCCACCAAGGCGGATTATGGGAGGCTGCGGTCAAGTCTGCAAAGCGAGATTTGGTTCGATTAGTTGGCGGACAACACTTGTGGTACAGTCAGTTGCAAACATTGGCAGTACGCATCGAGTCGTGCCTTAATTCTCGCCCACTAATACCATTGCATGATGACCCGGATGACAAATTTGCCTTAACACCCGGAGACTTCCTTATTGGTGCTCCTCTCCTCGCAGTTCCAGAGCCCAGCCTCACTGAGGTGCCTACTAATCGCCTCAAGCAATGGTAATGGCTGCGCCAGAACCATCAACACTTTTAGGAACGTTGGAGTGACGAATATTTGACTACCCTGCAAACGAGGGACGAATGGCAAAGGCGTTCTGAAGATATCAGAGTTGGTGACATCGTATTGATTCGGCACGAAAATCTAGCACCGACTCACTGGCAGAGATGGACTGATTCGCAACGCAACATTGAAGATAGCAAATGGATTTTGTACACGGGCAGTACAGAAATTATGTCGTCTAGTGGAGACTTTTAAACCTGACGGTCCAACCGGGCAGGATGTTGGGGTTTAAAATGTGAGTTAAGCTTATTCCATTTCTCGAATCGTTCCACTAAAATTGCTCTGTCACTTTGACAGGTCTTTATTTTAACTTCTTTTTGATTCTGCCCTTTTTTTCACGGCTCTTTGTACGAGGAGGTTGGATGCCTCCAAACAAACTAAAAAATAATACAAATCTAAATATATATTTCAGAAATAAAATTGGCTTTTAATTCTACGAAACACAGACAATAAGGTGGATAGTTTGGATTGACCAGCTCTAAATATAATCGAGGATCTTTGGCGATGGCTACCAAGTAAATTTTACGCAAAAGAAAAACAGTTCGAAAGTAAAAGTCTTATCACAAATTGAATATGATTTCTTTAGAAAGTGAGCTTTTTTTAAGTTGTACGTAATAATGGAGGTCCTACAAAATATTAATTATAAAGAAAAGTACTGAATGCCTTTTTTTAATAAACAGCCGCAATACAAAGAAAGGGAACTTCAGTTCCTTTTTTGTTTAAGTTTCATCTTTGTTATGAGGTATAAACCATAGAACAAAAAAAAAATAAAAAAATTGTACCACTGCATTATGATTCATGTCAAAATTTCAAGTGAGGGTAATCATATGATCCGCAATGTGCATGCAAGTATGTATGTTCTACCTATTTGTTCAGCCCGAATGGAATACGGAAATACCTCGCAACAATAAAGTACCTCCAAAAATCCTGTATTGATAAGATTAGAAATTTTGACTTATGACTGTTATCATAACAAAGTCGATTTGTATCTGCAAAGTCGATTTCTATCTAAAAGGTCGATTTATATGTACAATTTCTCATAGTTTCTAGTTCACATGATTGGAAATGAATGCAAAAATATATATGATTCGTATATAGGTATATTAGGTATTTACTATTATCTACTTCATTTATTGGAAAAAAAAAAATTATAATACAGTAACTCTATAGGTATTGCTTTACTTAGCATTGCTGTGATCTGACGGGACTACGGAAACCAATAATGCTTATTGTTACACTTCTGGAGGGGGGTATTGATGGCGATCTCGGGCTGTAGCTAGAAGAGGGAGGAAAAAGCAAGATTGAATCGGAAAAAAAGCCAAGAAAACCCACAGGCGAATAAAAGAAAACACTTCTTTGCTAAATTCCACTTGATTTATTTCTGGTTCCCGAGAAGTTTTATTATTTTTTTTTTTGTTAATTTTGAAAAATTTGGTGTTGTTGTAATTTGTTGTCCGTGCTGCGTCTTTTCTCCGACTGTTCGATGGTCTTCGCTTTTCTTCCGCTACTTCGACATTTCTTCGATTAAAACCGCGACGAACTTTCGAATTTGACCCGATGACTATCACCAGCAAAAAGCCAAACTCTCCTGCCGAACACGCTCCTTTTAAACGCTTCCAACTCCCCACCAAAATTTTCCTCGTTGAATCTATCCGTCCTCTCTTGCCATCTCACTCGCGCCTGGAGAGATTCAAAAAAAATTATGAAAATTTCCAATTACCTTCCAGCCTTTCGGATTTTTCCTCCGCCATTTTGGAAAATTTTCTGTCCCAATTTTCCGCTTGTCCACCTTTTTGTTGCCATCGTCACCCATTTTCCCTGATTGCCCGTAATTTTCCCTCTCCAACGAGGGGTCTATCATCTCGGAGAACCTGGAGTTACCCTTGTAATTGCATTTTTCCTTTTTTTGCCACTTTTCGTCGCTTTCTTGCAATTAAAACGCGCTCCTGTATTTTCCCAACAATTCCCAACTATTTCCCTTTTATCCTACAGCACACCAATGTAACCCAACCCGCAGAATATCTGAATGGGAGCGCCGCATCAAAAAGTGTACTGAACGTGCCCCGGATGACATTGCTGACAGACGTCAGAATTCCCATTCTTTTTTTCGGCAATTTATTTTTTTTCTTTCCACCGCACCGGGTATTTTTCGTGTTTTCTTGTGTTTTTCGGGAGTTTTCTTTTCGCAAATGTGATTCATTTTGATTCGGGAGTGTGTGCATTCGTCCAACCATCAATACAGGAAAACCTTCCTACACCAAGTTCCAGGAGAGTGCGGTTCCTCTTGGCAGCAGTTCCGCGCGGTGTACTGCATCGACTTGGAGTGTTCGTTCTTCGGGTCGACAAATACGGATGTTTTTCCGACTGGGAGGAGTGCGAAGTCCACCCGCAATCCAATGAAGATCATTGTCCACACGCCACAGCTTGCTGTCGGCTATATTTGGATACCCTCTGCAACAAGTGAGTGATTAAGATCTTTGTTTACCTTTTTTGCTTTTGCCATTATTGCCTTTCTCGGTTGTGTTTTTCGCGGGTGTATTCGATCCTTTTGTTCCAGTAAACGAAACTGGATTCCTCGGTGGCCTATGCCATGGGGAAAGCCGACATCGTTGCTGTGAATCGAGGGGTCCGCGGTTGTGCCAGCGCAGGTGCAGCCGTGTACAATTGCGCAAGTTGAAATCGGGGTTGTTTACTTTTGTGCGGTGAAACTTTTTCCCAGGTAGATATTGCGAGTGGGTTTCTTTTCAGGCGACTGTGCTTAGATGATGTGATGGGTACTGCATAAAGCATTGCAGGTAAACCTTGGGGAAGATAAAAGGTGAGTAGTGAGGCACTTGTGAAATTACCTTTTTAATGAATTTTTCTTTCAATAGGTGACGGCTGATAGACATGACGGAGGCGCTGGAGGTAACCCGCTGGTTCGGCGCTGAGGGTTGATGATGATGCTTGCTAGGGCAAGCAAGATGACTCTGGAGAGGTGGTGTGTTGGTGGAGTATTGGAAGGTGCCTAAGGTTGGAGGTGAGATTTATTACCTGTGCGTTAATTTTATTTTAATCTCGTGTCTCTTTAGGAAGTGAAGTGAAGGCGAGAGGAGAATTTCACTGCAAATGGCTGCAGACAACCGGACGGGTTGTATTAGATAACTGTGGGTGGCGAAGATGGCAGCGGTTGATAGCAGCGGATGATGGCAGCTGTTTGTTAGCAATGCTAACTGATGATGAGAGTTTTTTTTTCCTTCTTCTCTTGTAGTTTCTAGTGGTAGTACTAGTAGTGGTGGTGGTTCGACTCGGTCGCTCCCCTTTTTTGTAATAATATATTGAAGGTATAGTGCATTGAAAAGGAAGGGTTAGTTTTTGAAGTCTAACCTCGGAAAGTGGTTACACTGGGCTACAGGGAATGAAATGCGTTTGAGTGTTTATAGCATGAGAGAATTGAACATACGTGTACATTAGCTGCATTCCCAATCAGGGTGGAACCAAAAAGTCATGTTGACATTTCCTCGGTAAACTCGTCTCCCATTCGGATCTCCGGGGGTACAAAATGCAAATGACAACTTACACCAGTCACATATGAAACATATGTAGATATATCTACATGCTCAACTTTTGTGAAAGCCAACAACAACAAGCTCGTAATCCAATTTTGCAGCATCAAAGACCTTAGATTTAGTTACTTGAATGTAAACTGCTTTCATCAACATCTCGAAGGCAATAAATCACACATGCTAGTTCTAATCGAAACCCAAGTTAATTCAGCAACGTACTCTACTCATTTTCGTTTCATTTTAAGGAAAGTCTCTGCATATTTGCTCAAGCAGACATGGCTTATCAGAGGGAACAGTTGATGAAACCAGCCGCACTCAACTTTTATAACCGAAACTCGTCGTTCATGTTCGACGAAGTTTTCGTGTTTCCTTTGCCGCTCACCGAATGGCGACCAACCGACCAGACTATTTCAACATCTAACGAACAAGGTCTACTGGATATAGATCCATTACAAGATGGCCGACAACATTGTCCTCATCGACTTCAACGTACACAATTCAAAGTACACTCAAATAGAACTAATGATGCATGAAGCGAGCTGAAACCTTTGCTATCAGTTGCAATTTCCCCCAACTTACCGAAGAGACCACACGGTTTCCACATAATCCGGGAATACTCTGGATCTATTTCTTTCAACAGAGCCTCATAGCTACAAAATCAAAGTTTCTTCCCCTTTGGGAAATTCAAACCATGTCCTAATACCAGCAGTTCACCAGTTACTAAACGAATGATAGAACAACAGGATAAGAATCGCATGATTTGGAATTTCAAATTATCGAACTTCGATGAGTTCATTTGGTTCGCTTCTTTCCTATTAGCTGAAACTGTTTCAAGAGCACAGATGTCAACGTTTGTGCCGAAGTTATCACTGAGATTCTTATAACAATAGACCTGTAAATTCAGTCTTCGAAACACATGCAATATAACAGTCGATTCTGCGAAAAAAAACTGCAATTAGAGAGTCACTAACAAGCTCTGAGAGTATCTCAGTGACTTACGTACTTTCTGGTCAATGGCAAAAATGACAAGCAACAACTTCAGTCATTACTCATTCCCACCTCTTATGAAAAGGACAGGTCACTAGCCACAACATCAGAGAAGAAGGCAGATGTTTTTGATATTATGCTCTTAGGCAATTCGACACTAGAATCAGTACAAGTGGAGCCACCTATAACGGAGGTCCAGTCATTGATGCTAGATGTGTAGTTTCAACCTCCAATTCTTTTTTTAAGATATAGGGAGAAACGGGTCATGTTCCACCAAAGGAACATGTATCTCGATGCTTTGGGATACATTCAGGACAGACAAAAGGTGAATGTGTTCTAAATGCTTACCACAGAGTAATAGGTAAGGCAGTGATCTATGAACCACGGGTGAGCTCCAGTGAGCTGGACGCCATTTGGAGGTATAAAATTGCTATTTCTGAAGGAGATTGTGATATTGAGGTTAATTCAGAAACATATTTCTTGTTTGTAGCTCGAGTAGATACTGGACAAAGCTGGTATTACTTCTTTCTCCGCGCTGTAGTTATTCCTGCAAATTCTTCTCTATATTAAGTTAGGTTATTTTATTTTAATTATTTTTAATTATTTTTTGTCATAACATATTCAGTAAGTAAGGTTTAGGCTAGGGTAGCCAGTCTGTTTTTTTCTTGAGTTTCAACCATTTATTTTACTACGTTAAGTTTTTCGTTTTAAGGATGTATTTTTGAACAAAAAAAGAAAAATAGAAACGACACCAATGGTTAATAAGATATTGCATAATTTTAGAAATATTTATTAGGTATGTACTAAACATTTTGTTATTTATTTAAAAAAAATAGTATTCTCTCTCTCTGACTTTCTACAAACGCCCGTGCCCTAAAATAGTTTAAGAGTATTCATATCCCCTTTGGCGCACGCAAATTATTAAATAAGCGTCGTATATATGTGGGGAAGGTAAAAGGGGATTGTTCAATGGGAACTCGTCCCGTTTGAGTTAAATTTTATGTTTAAGCCATGAATTTAATTCAAATGCACAGTGCTAGATTTTTTCTTTTAGTTTGGATTATAAGTTTAATTAAGTTTTCAAGAAAGTTATTTTATATTACGTGTCCATAAATCTGGTTCAAGGCAAGAGGTATCAAATAACCGCCCCATCTGCAAAATCTCTACCTTTCCAAAGATGTTCGAAAAACTCGTATATGACAAACTCTCACCTGTTTTCAATAGAGTTATTTCTCCTTGTCAGCATGGTTTTGTTACTGGCACGAATTTAACAATTTTACAATACGATGTCATATGCACAGATTTTTCTAAGGCATTCAACAGAGTAAATATGCCCTTGTCGATTATTTCTTCTAAAAAAGATCTTGGTGTCATTTTTGACAAAAAACTTGACTTCTTAAGTCACATGGACTTTTTAGTTGCGAAAGGTAACTCAATGATCGGTTTTGTTTTACGAAATTCAAAGGATTTTTCTGATCCTCATACCCTAAAATGTCTCATTTTTTCAATCGTAAGGTCAACTCTATAGTACTGTAGTGTAGTCTGGATCCCTTTTTACTTATTTCACGCCTTAAGAATAGAGAATATTCAAAAAAGATTTACTAGAGTAGCTATTTGAAGACTTCGCTGGTATATATTGGGTCAATAACTTAATTCGTGCGGTTTGCTAAGAGATGGCGTAACTTGTATTATTCCATTGTTATTATTCCATTGGAACATGCGTTGGAAAGCTACTGTCATTGTACGTCATTTCAGTATATGTCATTCATTTGAAGGGTAAACAACAATATTTTTTTTTTCACTCAAATATGTCGAACTTTGTGCCTGAAAAAGTGTTTTTGCGGGGCAGCCATTTCAAAACGTTTAAAAGCAGCTGGATATATTCAAAAGCAAGGAAATTGGGTTCCACATGAACTCAAGCCGAGAGACGTCGAAAGGCGGTTTTGCATGTCCGAAATGCTGCTGGAACGCCACAAAAGGAAGTCATTTTTGCATCGGATTGTTACTGGTGATGAAAAATGGATCCATTACGACAACCCCAAGCGCAAAAAATCATATGTGAAACCCGGCCAACCAGCCAAATCAACGGCAAAGCCGAATATCCATGGCGCGAAGGTAATGCTCTGTATTTGGTGGGTTCAGAAGGGTGTGCTGTATTATGAGCTGCTAAAACCGGGTGAAACCATCAATGGGCAACGCTACCGAACACAATTAATGCGTTTGAAGAGAGCAGTAGCCGAAAAACGCCCGGAATATGCGACCAGACACGAGGCAATAATTTTCCATCATGACAACGCTCGGCCCCACGTTGCTATTCCGGTTAAGAACTATTTGGAAAACAGTGGATGGGAAGTTTTACCCCACCCGCCTTATAGCCCAGACCTTGCCCCTTCTGACTACCATTTGTTCCGGTCGATGCAGAACGCCCTCACTGAAATACGGTTCAAATCAGAGCAGAATATCAAAAATTGGCTTGATTCATTCTTGGCTGCCAAGCCGGCGCAGTTCCTTTGGGATGGGATCCACAAATTGCCAGAAAGATGGGAAAAAATCATAGCTTCAGATGGGCAATATTTTGAATAATACTATTGTACATGTTTTTCTTAAAAAAATGTTCAAATTTTGACAAAAAAAACCGCACGAATTAAGTTATAAACCCAATAGATATGCCTTCATATGACACTCGATGTAAATTATTTGGAATTCAACCACTCTACACTAGAAGAAAGTACTTTTCGATTTTGTTTATCCGTGACATAGTTAATAATCATATTAATGGCCTCTATCTTTTGTCTATAATTGGGTTTTATGCTCCTGCGAGACCACTTAGAAATAGTTTATTTTTTCATGTTCCTTTTCATAGAATAAACTATTAATGAACCTATAAGTAGATGTTTAAGAGAAGCAATCACTATTTGTAACTTATTAGATTTTGATGAAAATCGTGATACATTTAAAAATAATTTATTATTAACTTTAAATTGCCTTGGTGGTAGTTAATAAGTATTTATTTTTGTTTTAAGTAGTCCTTAGAGTACACAATAATGTAACTCAGCTCGATGAAATAAATAAATAAATAAAAGAACAAGAAAAAAGAAAAGTTAAAAATTGGTTTAATATAGATTTTCGGCAAGAGAAAAAAAAAGAACTTTATGGTTGTTGTGACTTTCGTTGCGGGACTCATTCTAACTCTTCTCCGCTCTTAGATGCTAATATTTTAGACGGACTTAGGGGATTGATTGGAACATTATAATCCCATATATATGAAGTTTCCATCTCGTGTAATCCGGCACATCCTTAAATATGCGCAAATAAACATTTCTATCTTTCTGGAAAATTGCCTATATTCAACCGATTCCCATAAAACGAAAGTAAGACTCGCGCAAAACTACCGTCCCATAGCCTTGTTATTCATGCTATACAAAGTGATGAAAAAAGCCATCAATGCTGATATAATCAAATATCTGCAGAGACACGAACTGATACGTGACCGACAGTATGGTTTTCATAGCCGCCATTCAACTGAAGACCTGCTGAGCAACAAGTTAGAACAAGACTTGAGTACTGGTCTCAAGTGTGGAGATCGTTCCCGATCTTCCGATTTCCAACCGTTAGCTCATGGAAGATTAGTAGCCAGCCTATAACTCAATGGAATGATTCCAAGAAAATCGATATTTTGGCGTTCTACAAGGTAAGCCACCAGGGCCTGCCTTTTATCAAAACTATGCCCCTTATCAAAACTGGCAAAAGCGAGTTACGTACATTGACATGACGACCAGAAAATGATGAGTCTACTAATCAGAACATAATAAATAAGTTCAATCCTCTTTAGTGGTAATGTAAATGAACACCTCATTTCCGTAGTTCTGCTGAGATAGCCATAAGCCAATAAATTAATAATAAACATTTATTGTAAACATGGAGATACTTTGATACGGAGAGAACAATAAAATGTGGAGTTGGATTTCGAACCTCAGAGCGAGTGGTTGTTTTTTTTTATTTTGGATTCGATACTGACTTAACTTACTTAACTGGCGCAGTCGAAACAAAAGAACCGAGAAAAAAAAGAACACAAAAAAAAATATGTTAAAAAAAAGTTGATACGAAGCGATTTAAAAACAATTTATGAATCGTGATTTTCCGCCCGAATATAAAAGTGTAAATTCCTTTAATTAAGTGATGAATACGAATTGCCAATCAGTGTAACATATCAAAAAAAAAAATTAAATAACAAAGCAAACCGAAACTCATTCTGGAGCGAAAAGTTAAATTATCTAAAAGACAACAATTATTCGACAAAAGAAGAATGGCGGTCCCAACAGTAACAGAGCGGTGTTGGGCAGTGTTAACAGAGATGGTCGGTAGACAAAACGAGCCAGAAGGAAAATTCAACTGGATTTTTGAATTTGCACCCACATTTGATGGCACCAAAGGAACATTGCCGTCATTCATCACAGCGATGAACCGAATTTTTGGAGAATATTCCGCAGCACAGTCCGCAGAGGTGTTTGCCATCATTCTTTATGAAAAGATAACAGGAGCAGCGAAGAACTTCTTGACAATTTCACCTCCTACATCATGGGACGAAACGAAAACCAGACTTAAACTGCACTACCAAGCCTCGAGAACCGAAACGACAATAGTACGATAGATTAATAATTTGAAAGTAAGTTCTATCTTAGAGTTAAGTGAAAAAATTAGAATTATAGTAAATGATATTGCTGAATGTGCAGTATATAGTCCAAATCCGAAAATGTTATTAATAACATTAGTAGTGTGGTTATTTTAAAGATTAAAGAATTAACTGCGGGAGCATTACTGTCCGAAATTTATGACAAATATGTTCTTGGAGATATTAGGACGGTTATAAATAAAAATATTGGGCAAGATGACTTCAATTTAAAATATTTTAGGTCAAGTTTAAATTCCAAAAGAAAAGATCGTATTGGATCACATACAGTCCGAAATACCAATCAGCCAATGCAATCACGGTAATAATAATAATAATAATAATGCAAATTTAAATAATGATTCTGGTCGAGCACAAAATGTTAACTATCAACAACATAGTACTAGCAATCAAACTATGCAACCACGGCATAATAATTACAATAATAGTGATCATTTTAACGATACTTCAGGTCAAGATAGTATCCAAAGTAGACAGTATAATAATCTAGCTATACAAAATAATCAAAGTAGACAGTACAGTAATGAAAGTAGGCAGTATAGAAATGAGTATAACCCAAATGTTAGACGAAATAATTCACAGCAATCTAGGGAAAGATCTGATCACATGTCAGTAGATGCAGTAGAAAATTTAGCCGATGATACGTTTTTTACGAACTAGCCTCGGAAAAGAATAAAATTTATATAGTTCGCACATTTAATAAAATACAGCATGTAGCTTTATTGGATACTAGTTCCACAGTTAGTTTATTAAATTCCAATAAAGTTACAAACCAAATTTATGAAAAAATGGGAAGAGAAGCCCACATTAGTACAATAGAAGGTCAGGTTACGAAAAATACAGAATATGTAAAAACTAAGTGTCCAGACGAATTTAAACAAGAAATTAATGCTAGAATGAGATGGGTGAAAATAAGTTTAGAAAAACCATACAGTTCTTTGTTAGGTATGGATTGGATGTGTAAAAATGTTAAAGAAATTAATTTAGAAAACCAAGAAGTGATTATGACTAATTCCTTCCATTCTTGACTAAAACTAGCTTAGAGGAAGTCAAGGTACTTGAAGTAAGTGCAGTGCAAGATATACCATTGGATCACTTAAACGAAGTTGAGAGAAGAAAAATAGAAGCGGTAATTAGAGAATTCAGAAATCTGTTGTATAGGGAAGGAGACGTCTTAACCAAGACGGACACTATAGTTCATGAAATTCGAACCACAACAGATGAGCAAATAGACTCTAGGCTCTATCGTTATCCGAAAGTACATGAAATGGAAGTGCGGAAACAGATGGAGGAGATGGAAAGGAATAAAATAATTAGAAAGAGTAAAAGTAGATATAACTCACCAATTATAGTAGTACCAAAGAAAAAAGACAGGTCAGGCATTCAAAAATTTAGAATCGTTGTAGATTACAGGAGGTTGAATCAATTTACAGTAGATGACAAGTATCCGACACCAAATATTGACATTATTCTCGACAAATTAGGAAAAGCACAGTATTTTCGCACGGTAGACCTAGCAAAAGGCTATCATCAGATTATGGTTGCAGAGAAAGATATTGAGAAAACTGCATTTGTAACTGCTGGTGGTCTATATGAGTATGTTAGGATGCCTTTCGGGCTGAAAAATGCTTCAGCCACGTTTCAAAGAATGTTGAATGATATTCTCCGCAAATATATCAATACGATTTGTGTCGTATATATAGACGACATCTTAATATTTTTGACTTCATTAGAAGAGCATATAAGATCTTTAAGAAAGATTTTCACAAGACTCCAACAGCACATTTTGAAAACCCAAGCGGATAGTGCAGCTTTCTAAAGAGAAATACAGAATTTTTGGGTCGTGTCTTAACTAAAGATGGTATGATGCCAAACCCTGAAAAAGTAAAAGCCGTACAGGAAATTGAAATTCCTAGGACTGAAAAACAACTGAAAGAATTTTTAAGAACAACAGGATTTTACAGAAAGTTCGTTAGAGATTATTCGAAAATAGAATACCCTACGATTAAGTATTTAAAGAAAGGCAGAGAAACAAATGTGAACGATCGGTAGTACATATCTTCTTTTGAGAACCTAAAAAAATTAATTTTGTCACACCCAGTTTTAAAATATCCGGACTATGACCAGCCGTTTGTCGTTACAACAGACGCTAGTGATTATGCCATAGAAGCAGTTTTATCACAACAAGGTCACCCAGTATGTTTAATTTCAAAAACCCTTAATAGTCACGAACAAAATTATAGTACCACGGACAAGCAATTTTTAGCGATTGTTTACTCTGTTAGCTATTTTAGACCATATTTATACGGAAATAAATTTAAAATTGTGACAGACCCTGCACCAATAAAGTATCTTAACGGTAAATATAAACGAAAAAAAACTTCAGGAGTTCAATTATGAAATTAAATATTTACAAGGTAAAGAGAATAAGGTTGCCGATTATTTAAATCGATTAGAAAATTCAGAACTGGTAGATAAAAGTAATGACAAAGAATCAAATTTAGAAATATCTGATGATCAGACGCAACATTCAATTGACGAACAAAGATTGGACCACATAAATATAAAGGATGAAATTGTAAATAAGTATAGAATGCAGATTTGGTTAACATATAGTCCAGAACATGAAACTCAAACACTTCACAAAAGAACAATCTTAGAATTAAATCCATTAAAAGATGATAATATAATAAAAGATTTTTTGAAGAGATATATTAAGAGAAGTTTAGTAGGTATTTACTCAGAAGTCAATGACTCAGATTATAATAAAGTTCAATTAATTTTGATATCAATGTTTTCAGCAGACAATAATATCAAGTTCATAGGATGTTCAAAAGGAGCACAAGAAATTAAGACGGAAGCAGAATTGCATAGACAGTTGTCATTCTACCATACTAAAGAATCAATGCATAGCGGTACAAATGAATGTTATCATAGCTTAAAAGATAAAATCAATTTTCCCAAGTCATCAGATCAAGATTAGTCTTAAGAGATCAAATTAGTCTTATAATAGGTAATTGCAGTAAATGTAGAGAAGTAAAATATGACATGAAGCCCATCAAAGCTAAATTTGTGTTAACTGAAACTCCGTTAAAAAAATGAAATTATTCATCTTGACATATTTCACTTTAAAAAACATGCTTTTGTAACCATAATAGATAAATTAACAAAATTTGCGGCAGAATATCAAATTACCCATCGCAACTGGAGAGCAAAGAAAACGTTGATTATGGAACAGTTTGCAAAATTTGGTAAACCAAAAAAATTGTAATGGATAATGAATTTAGAGCGGATCAACTAATTGAATATCTCAATGCCGAAGGCGTTGAAGTTCATTTAACAAAGCCGAACAACCACACAGGGAATGCAGCCATAGAGCGACTTTACTCAACCTTATTAGAAATAATAACGGCAATAGAGGGAAGTGAGCTCTCAGTTGAAATTAAGATACAGATAGCTATAGGAACCTATAACGATCGATATCATACGACAATTAAATGCTCGCCTAGACAGGCAAGATATATAGAAAGTAGCCAAGATTTAGGGGCAAGGATAGAAAAAACAAAACAAGATATAATTAGAAAAATAAATTTAAGTAGGGAGAATTACACAGAAAACAGAGATGTAGGACATATTAGAAATTATAAGAGGCTTAGACATAAGGATGAACCTTATTATAGATTAAGTCCTTTAGAAAATATTCATGTTTCAAATATGAAAAGAAAATCTAAATTTGCAGATAATAATGATCTTAATGATGATGATAACCTCAGTACAAGGGTTGTTGCAGGTTCATCCCATACCAGAGGAGAACGAGTATACTAAAATCAGGATCAGACAAGTAGAGTTGGTACAAATTTTTAACAAATTATAAGTAAACCTAGAGCTTTTAAAAATGGAAGATAAGCAGACCCTTTACCGTGAAATAAGGTTAATAAAGAGCAAACTTAGGAATAAGTAGGTCAAAAGGAGTAGGTCATTGGTGGAGCTCAAAATTGGTTATTTGGCACTATGGAAGATACAGATGGTGAAGAAATTCTAGAACATCTTAAAGTTACAGATCAAAATAATCATGAAGCTATAAATAACGTTAGTAAACAAATAAAAATAAATGACCGTTATAACAAATCGCTGTCAGATCTAAAGACTATTTTAGAAAATGATAGAAATAAAATTTTAGAATCTTTTAACATAACGAATGAATACATTCGTAATTTGAATTATAAACTATTACTTTTGGAACAATCTACTAAACTAAAATATTTTGAGAATGAAGTAAATCAAATTCTGGACATTCGCTAAGAATGATATTATTCACCCGAGTATGCTTACTTTGGAAGAATTAGAGTCATATAATATAGATTTTCATACAATTAAACTTTTAAAGGCAGGAGTTATGGAATATAACAATACCTTATTAATATTTGCTATCAATATACCTGTAAATTATATATCAACAGAATTACAAATTATAAAGTCAATTCCAAACACTGATCATTTAGAAATCAATGAACAAGAAGAAAGGATTGAAAAGTAAAAATTGTTTTATTACTAGTTCGTGTCGCTTAGTATACAATAATGTAACAACCATTGAAGAAATAGACGATAAAACTGTATTGCTTAAGAATATGTATAATGAAGTGATTTGGCAAGATTGTGATCAAAGAAATATAACATTAACAGGAAATTATTTGGTTAATTATAATAACTGTTCATTAAAAATAAAACAAACTAAACTTTCCAACAAAGAAATTATTATACCACATAAGTGCTTTTATCCATCAATTAAAAATAATGAAATGTTTGTAAAACCTATTGATTTTAATAAAATAATTACAGAAAATGTTAAAAATTTAGAAGAAATAAATGAACTAAAGTATCATAAGAAAATAATGTATGGCTCAAATATAAGCCTAGCTTTAATATTAGTATTACCTGTTATGCAGGTGTTGCTATTTTTATATTATTAAAGTCAAAAAAAGAGACCATCAAAATTGTAAACAATATGAAGCCGGAGGCTTCTGATTTACAGCAGGGAGGAGTTACGTACATTGACATTTTACGACCAGAAAATGATGAGTCTACTAATCAGAATATAATAAATAAGTTCGATCCACTTTCGTGGTAATGTAAATGGACACCTCATTTCCGTAGTCCTGCTGAGATAGCCATAAGTCAATAAATTGGAGATACTTTGATACGGAGGGAACAATAAAACGGGGAGATGGATTTCGAACCTCAAAGCGAGTGGTTGTTTTTTTATTTTGGATCCGATACTGACTTAACTTACTTAACTCGCGTGAAATTTGCGTGAAAGTGCGGCAATATCTTCAAAATCTGTCCTATGCTCCTTAAAATCGTCTGCCCAAAACTCAGACCTGTGCCCAAGATACAAATTTTGGGCCACCAAACGCGCATTTTTGATTCTTATCCATTCTGTGGGACCGGGTACTCCGGCGCGACTATCCACCTTGTCGTGGTGTCGGAGCTAAAGTAGGTTATGCTAGAAATCACATCGAGCGTGTTTCCACTTCGAACAGGTTCCAGTGAAGGCCGAAAACGAAGAGATAGTCATCCCAATTCCTGTGGTAGTGTGAGCTATCAGGAACGAAACCGTGCCAGAGATGGAAGATTGGGGGCTAAACCAACTAACGAGCTCCCGTAGGTGCCTAGGCGAAGCCTACATGTAATTAGCCTTACTCCGATATTCTGCGGCTCTGTCGGAGCTTTTTTTTTTATTTCCCTCCGTACTCGTGGGAACAACATTTCACAAAAAAATATAAAACACAATGGCAGAAACCATTAATACCATTGCATCTGAGGCCGTCACGATGGACGTGGAGATCTCAAAGAGATGGAAGAGACAGTCCAAACTGACCCAAAACTGCAGTCGCTAAGGCAGGCAAGGGCAGAACACCAGCGCCATCGAAAACAAATAGGAAGGACTTTGTTTCCAAAAGGGAACGATCCCAGAAAGAAACAAAGAACCCACCTAAAAGGAAAAGGGGCAACACAACGGTTCAGTTCAGCGAGGCTACACGAAATGCTCTATAGCTTGTTGTACTTAATATCGGTAAGTCCAGCGGACAATATTCCTTCGAACGGGGAAAGTTAATCGAGAAGGCTATGGCCAATGCGATCTTCGATCACATTCGTAGGGATATTGGTACCACTGCTCCCACGTTCGGCCTAACTAATTGGAAGCGCGGAATAAGTAGATTGGATTGCAAAAGCCAGCTCTCCTACTTCTCGAAGAAGACTATAGCAACTCTCAAACCCTGGGAGGGAGCTGTCCTCAAGGCAGTCCCCCTAGACGAGGTACCAGAGATGCCTAAGGCCAGACTGAACATACCTGATCTGGGCGTTGAGAAAGAGGAGATATTCTGCTTCTTAAAAGCACAAAACCCAGCGGTCCCTATGGATGACTGTGAAATTGTTGCAGTAGAAGGCAACGAAGATGGTACCAAGGGGTTAATCTTCATCATGGAGGAACTTCCAGAGGAAATGAAGAAAGAAAAACAGATGCGGCTGTTCTTTCGAGCAGGTGAGTTCTCACTGAGACTCACGAGGCCTAGTGAGATGGCAGTCACTGCGAAGAATACCTTGACTCCCAATGACGGTAGTACAAGTAAATCATCACAGTGAGGCCGCCTCGGTCAACCTTATGCTGCTCCTTTGTAAGGAGCAGCTTGACTTGGCCAGGAACCATGGATTCTTCATAATCGGGTGAAAGGATTGGGGTCATACAACTATAATATAGTGTACAATGGTAGCGAAGGTAAGGGCAGAACTTGTATCGTTGCCAAGAAAAATCTTCACGTACTAATGCTTTCCAATTACAACTCGGGGGATCAAACGGTGGTGGAGGTAAAGGGGAAGGTCAACACATAGACGCTGAGATCGGTATACCTACCATACGATGAAGGCATTGACATCCCCTCCGGAAAAGTCAATGTCTCAACAAGGTAAGAGGAACTTAATCTTAGGCTGCGATGCTAACGCCCATCATACTATTTGGGGTAGCTCAGATACTAACAGTAGAGGCGAGATTTTATTCAACTATATCCTAAGTACTAACGTAACTAACTGATAAACCCGTAACCTTTCGAGACTGAAATCATTTTGCCTTGTTATACATGTACTCGTATACGTACATACCACATGCACATACACAAAGGTAAACAAATTTAACTTTGAAGCTCGGCTTTACGATACGTACACTCCGTATCACCAGTTTAAAAACACTTTCAGCTCATTTTACAGATATTTCGTGTGGTAATGAAAATCGAAAGAGGGCTCATTTTGGTAATGTTGCCGAGAAGAATTTCAGTTGTGTAGAGCACCGTCAACTTTATGACTTAAGAGTGGAATGTAGTTACAAAATACGACCTTTTTACTAACACAGTGGGCAATTTTTGGTTTGGTATAGTAGAGGAACTCAACAAAATGTGTCTCAGTTTTGTCTGTATAAATTCCGAAATCGGAATTTTCATTCTAACCCAAAAATTTGCTCAAAAACAGTTTAACGGTTTTGTACAAATCCCACTATCAACTTGCCCAGGCCGTATGGAATACGACTAATGTCAAGGAATAATGAAGTTACTCTAAAAATGTTGATATTATCGCTACCTTTCATGATAATTTTAATTGATTGTGATAGGACTAAGAAATGTTGGTCTTATTATTGTTATCATAGCAACAATGTGCAAATTCGGTTTATATGTACAATTTCTCATAGTTTCTAGTTGACATAATTGGGAATGAATGCAAATATATATATGTATACTTCGGATATAGTAGGCAGTTACTACTGTGAGGTTTTCTTTAGTATTGTATAATAAATTCAATGAATAAAAAAGATTATTTTGTAATGTGGATATTATGTAGGTATCGCTTTACTTAGTATTCTTATAATCTGACAGGACTATAAGAACCGGTACTGCATAGATCGAGAGTACGGTGCATTGAAAAAGAGAGGGTTAGTTTTGAAGCCTAAGCTCGTCAGGCAGTTATATTGTGCTGTCGGGTATGAAATGGGTTGGAGCATTCATAACGTGCGTGAGGGAATTGAGCATACGTGTAAGTTAACTGTATCCCCACAGGATGGGACCAAAAAGTCATGATGACATTTCCGGAGGTGAACTCTTCTCTCATACGGTTCACAGGGGGAATTATCTGAAGGTTTTCAACCTACAAACGACAACTTACATCGATCACATATGAAACACATACGTCGTTCATGGTTCGACGAAGTTTCTGTGTTCCCTTTGTCGCTCACCGAATGGCGACTAACCGACCAGATTATTTCAACATCTATCGAACAAGGTCGACTGGATACAGATTCATTACAAGATGACCGAAATCATTGTCCTCGGCGACTTCATCGTACGCAATTCAAACTGACTACGATACTCAAATAGAACTGATAATGCAGTAAGACTAGCCTTTGCTATCAGTTGCAATCTCGTTCACCATATCGAAGAGTTCACACTGTTTCCAGACCATCCAGGTAATTTCGAAAAACTCTGCATTTATTTCTCTCTATTGAAAAGTGTTCCCTTTAGGAAATTCAAACCATGCCCTGAAGGAATGGTAGTTTTTGTGCGAGATCTTTATGAGTGTGAGGTTAAACGTTGTAGTCTGTCTAGTGCGGATATTAAAAAAATCTCATGCAACATATGCAATGAAATGTTTGATTTCATTTGTGTTTATAGTCTTCACTCAAAGTCAATTCAGGTATTTATTGATGATTCTCAACGTATTTAAGAAATGCCTGTGCATCCCAAAATATCAGCATAAAAAGATCCTTAACCGACTATGCAATCGCCTTAGAGATAGTATTTGGGAATTTAAAAGCAATAAGACAGCGACCTACCTTGAAAATCTCTCCGCTGAAAGAGAATCTAATTATTCACTTTGGAAAGCGCTAAAGGCATCCGGAAACCTCAAATGCGAGCGCCACCAATTCGGAAAAACGAAAGAACTTGGGCCAAGAGCGACAAAGAAAAGGCGGAACTTTTTGCTTTGCACTTAGAAGATACGTTTAAGCCATTCAATGGCCCTTTGATAACGCCCGACTCCCCAGTCACGACATCTGACAACTTTAAAGTACAAAAAGTTGCATTGATTGAACTGAGGGAAGTGATTAAAAATCTAAAGACGAAAAAGGCACCGGGTTACGACTTGATAACGGCGCAAGTGGTCAAAGAATTACCGAATAAAGCTCTTATCAAACTGCTATATTTGATTAACGCTTCGTTCAGATTGCTCTACGTTCCGAGACAATGGAAAGTCGCCGAGATTATAATGGTCCCGAAACCAGGTAAACCTTTGAATGAGAAGAAATCATATCAGCCTATTTCCCTATTGTCGGTTATCTCTAAAATATTCGAAAAATTACTTCCAAAACGACTATAACTCGTAATCAACGAAAGACGTCTCATTCCTGATAATCAATTTGGATTTAGAGTCAAACATTCAACAATCGACCAAGTCAACAAAATAACTGACGTGATTAAGAAAACTCTCGAAGAAAAAAAGATTTGTTGTGGTTTATTTCTTGACGTCTCACAAGCTTTCGATAAGGTTTGGCACGAAGGTTTGGGGTATAAATTGCAACGACTATTGCCATCGTACCTCACCGAATGACTTTTTCGTGTTAAGCACGGAAATGATTACTCTGAGTTCAAGGAGATTGCGGCCGGAGTCCCACAAGAAAGTGTCCTCGGCCCGCTTCTATATGTACTCTATACGCGTGATATCCCGCAGGAAAGAGACTGCGTCGTCGCCACGTTTGCGGATGATACGGCGATATTGACAACGATACAATTGAAGAAGCAACTGAAAAGCTGCAACATGCTGTTAACAAAGTCCACGCTTGGACGAATTCTTGGCGTATTGTACTGAACGAAAGCAAATCTACTCACGTCAACTGTAAATACAAAAAAGTGGACAGATTACCCATATATTTAAACTCGGCTCAAATACCATACGCGAACGAAGCAAATTATCTATAAATGACTCTAGATGTTAAGCTTAAATGGAAATCGCACGTAAAAAAGAAACGCGACGTGCTCGAAAACAAATACCGACAAATGTACTGGCTACTCGGAAGACATTTGAAGTTGAGGCTACATAACAAACTGCTTATCTATAAGCAAGTGCTAAAGCCAGTGTGGACGTATGGTCTACAACTATGACTTTGAAAACAAAGTTCTTAGAACGATCTTTAGCGCACCGTGGTACGTACGTAACGAAGATATTCATCGGGACCTGGGAATTCCTAGCGTCGTCGAAGAGATAACAAATTTTGCTCGTAAACACAAAGATCGTGTTCACGGCCATTGTAACAGTACCGTCATTCAACTACTTGACGCGAACAATTCAATTCGTCGTCTGCAAAGGATAAAATCGTTTGACCTGGCGTCATAGTATATGCCGGTCGTGAAAATAGCAGGAACTTTCATTTTAACCTGTCTAAAGCGCTACATTCTTTTTAAATTACATACAAACATCTTTTTCCAAAAATCACGAGTCTCGTAAGCGAAAATAAAACTGCTGGATAAGCGTCAGCTTAGTTGTAGTATTAATCTTGAAGAGTGGTGTTTTTAGTGAGTAAAAATCTCACACTACTATAAGCACGCGCGGTCGGGCCTTATGGTGTCTTTAGAAGATTTTCACCCTATCGGAAAAAAAAGAAAGAAAAAAGATCCCAAAATATCAACCGACAGCTTGCCAAAGCCAATGAACCCTAAAATATCGAAGGAGCTGGACGAAGTCACCATCTTGCAGAAGCTGAACGCAAGTTCGCTTTTTCTTTCCTTTTTTACTTGGCTTTCTCCTGAGACGCCATCGTGGGACAACCAACAAATTAAAGACTAAAAAAAGTAGCTAAGTAAATTTGTAATTCATGCTAGCACTTTTGAGCAAAGAAATTGAATTAAGTAATAATCATAACAATAAAGTCGTGTATTAACAAATTTAGGAAAAAGTCTTACAAATTTACTTTTACACGTGGCCAACAATACACCAAATCTACCAATTCCGACTGAGGCTTCAGCGAATCCAGCAAAGGAGTATAATTGTCAATTGTGCAATGCTTCTGAGTCTTCTGAGGTATGTGGTACCACTTCGTGTGTGCAGGAGTCAGTGAGGCTGTCAACAATCAATATCTTATTTGTGAGGCGAGTTCCTCTGACATCCACCGATTGCTGAAAGCCCATTTAAGAACCCCAGCACCAGGACAATCAGATTCTACCTCTGAGACTGCACGTAAGATAAGCACCAACCTTAACACTAATTCCGCGCAACCGCTTGTAACCCCTAAGCACCTATCGCCGCAACCAAGTGCACTTGAAGCACCCGCATCCATTTCTGCAATATCATCTGCCATTAGTGCTACTATCCCGAGAGACTTTCAAGTCTTGAGAGATCATCAATATCCGGCCAATACCGAGTCTGCAAGAACAATAGCTACGAGCAGATGTTAGGATTCCGCTACCTATCTCGCACCAACGGGAACTCTTCGAAGCAGCTAACAACCAGCCAACGTTAACCTTCCATCACTATATAGCGAGGGAAGACGCAGATTCTCAGCAACGGCCTTCAACGATGTATCAGCCACGATTAGGCGAGATTGCTAGTAATCAACCTGCGCCAGAACTTACCAGGTGTCATCTGACTGCGAGGCAATCAGTACCCAAGGAGCTTCGTCACTGTCACTTAGTTCGACGGCCGGAACTAATTCTTTATTCGCCTCTTCAGAAGATACATGCCACGCCGACGCCATGGGCTGATAAACTGGACACAATAGTACAGTTTGCAATCGCTGTACAAAATTTCTGTGCCATGCTGGAGGCCGCAGGACTTGCTACCCATTTCAACAACCCTAAGCTATTGCAGGAGCTAGTTGAAAAGCTACACCCTGCCATTCAGCTAAACTGGGGAATATATAAGCAGACTTTGGTGGTCTGCAGAGGCTGCCAATTGTGTTACTGGCCCAAGTTCATGTGCCAGAAACGTAGGAAGCAACATTTCCGGATAAAGCAAGAAAGAAAAAGTATTTCCTCACACTCACACAGAAGTGACACCAAGTGGTAGCAGACATTCGTCTCCACAGCGAACCCACAATTCTATCCAGCATAAATGCTTTGTATGCAAAGGCAAATCCGCTACCGTGGACAAGTGTGCTAAATTTATCCATATAAGCCATGCATCTAGATGGGAAGTAGTACGCGAATGAAAACTGTGCAGTCGTTGTCTTAAGAGGCATTGCAGCTATCTTCAGAAAGTACAACAAAGGTCACACATCGGACCCATAGCACAAATCAGCAACGCACACATCCAGAACTGTCAGTTATGTACCGTATAGTTCCAGTTGTTTTACACGGCAACAACTCTCGGGTCAAAACGTACGCTTTCCTGGATGACGGTCCGTCATTGACGCTGATGGACGAAGAATTGGCAGTTAAACTGAACGTCGAAGGTAAGCCTGAACTTTTGTGCATTAAATGGACCCGTAACACCCACACGTACGAGAATGATTCAAGAGTTATGAGTGTTCACATATCCGGAACTGGTGCTAGCAGCAAGATTCATTCTTTGTTCAGCTTTCAGTCGCGGCAGTCGTACTTTTGTTTAGCTTATTATGAATTCTAAGTGCATCAAGTGTAAAAACCCGGCAACCATCGATAGTATTTCGTGTGGTGTCTTTGGTTTAATATGGCATTATATATGTACAAAAATTTAAAAAAAAAAAAATTTAATATCATTAAACTAAACAACAACATAGTTTTTAAATGTGACGAGTGTAGCAGTAAGACTTTATCTATTTGCTTTAATAAACTCGAAGAAATTATTAATCAGTTTAACCGAAATGTTAATGATTTTATAAATGCTTTTTCGCATTTTGTCAATTTAAATCGGAATAGTGATAAAATTGCTCCGGAAAGAATCGTTATTGATCCAAATAGAGATATGCGCGTATCCACCGTAAATCAAAGAAAAAAAGAAGTCAGCGAACCCTTTTCTAATATGAAAAATAAATTTTGTCCAACTGTGTGCGTTGGTGCAAAATACAACAAAAACTTTCCATCTACCATGCGAAAGAGCTTTAGTAAAACTCAACTGAGTAAAACATCACACTCCCACTGCTAGTGAAAGGAAATCTGAAAGCAACGATCGTCAAGCAGTCACCATCGTCGTTGTAGCTGTTCCACCATCTTAAGCTTCTGCCGCCAGTGGTTCAGAGGTTGATAACCCTAGTGCTGTTGCTAGTGATTTAGCTGCTAATGCTGAAGATGTACAAGTTGTTGGTATTGTTCATCTTACATCAGTTGCCGCTGCTGAGAGTGAGTGTCTGGTAAACAGACTGTTGCTGCCCTGCCCCCTGACGTCGTCAATGGAGAAAAATCATTCGCTGATGCTGACAAAAATAAAAATGTAAATAAAAACGATTATGATTGGAATCTGGTGAAGCGCAGTAAATTAAACCAAAATCGACAGAGTGTAATTGTTGGAAGTGATTACAGCACACCTTTAAATTCGATATTTTCACCTAAATGGTTGCATATATCCAAATTCCGCATTGATATGAAACCAGAAAATATAGTGCATCATATTTCCAGTAGAACTAATATTCCGCCTGGTCAATTCAAATGCTTTAAATTCATGAAAAAAGGAATTGCCTTTTCAGACATAAAGCACGTCAACTTTAAATTGAGTGTGCCAACCGATAGTTTTAACTCCATCTTCAATAATTCCGCAATTTGGCCGTACTCAGTTAAGGTAATGAGGCAATGCTGCTGATGTTTCTGCTGAGAATGATGCACCTGATACTATTCCGTCAACATTAGTCAACATATCGTCAGTTGATAAAAATAATTTATTAGTATATTATTGTAAAGTACGCACTTAGCCTTAACTATTTACCAACGATGTAAAGTACACACTCAGCTTTAACTTACAACAAACGTCAAAAACCAGGCCGCCAACTTGCTCGGCCAGGAAAACACTTCCTCCTCGTGTTTCAATAGATTAAGTTGTCACTGCAAAATTTGTAATTATCATCCAAATATATTTAAGTAATCTGAAGATTAATAGTGGCGTTTCATTTAAAAGTTTAAAGATATAATATTGACGACGAGGAAAAGCAAAGTCGCATGAGCTTTCGGAAAATAATTGACGTAATATGGAAAGCACTTTGGGATCCCTTAAAGAGTTCCATCATTCCAGCATGGATTGGGCAGTATACCACAAGAGGTTGCTGCAATTCTTCGCAGCGAATAAAATAGTTGAAGCAGCGCAAAAGAAAGCCGTATTATTGACGATGCTATGAGAAGACACGTATTCCTGCTAAACAATTTGTGCTACCCAGAAGAGACGGACGTTAAAACGTTCGAGAAAATAGTCGAAATCATGAATAAGCATTTCAAAACTATTACCTCAACGTTCTTGGAGAGGGAAAAGTTTTATGCGGCACACATGGAACCATCCGAAAGGATTCAGGATTGGGCAAGAAGAATCAAGAAACTTCCCATCAACTGCAGTTTTGGCTCAAACCTGGACGGCGTTCTTCTCGATCGTTTTGTGTTGGGCATCGCTAGCAGATCAATCAAGGAGGAATTGTTCGCTAAAGGAAGCGAATTAACCTTCGACAGCGCCATCGAGTTAGCTTTGCAAACCGAAGCAGCGAAGTCCGCAGAACATGGGCAACTGATGCAGTGTAAGGCAGAACCAATTTTTCGGATGAAGTCAACGGTCAAGTTTCAACGAGGGAGTTCTAGGAGTTAGTCTTGAGCATGTTATTGCTGTGGTGTGAACGGGCATAAGTCTAAATGTGGCAGAGTAGGTCATTTGCAAAAAATGTGTAAAAGCTCTAGAGAAGGCACCACCTAAGAATTGCATTGTTAAACAAAACTTTATTGAAATGGAAGAGCACGAGGAAAAATGGTTTTCTATAAATTCAGTAAATAGTGTAGATTCTCTTTTTCTATCAATTAAACTAAATAATCGGGAAGTCAAAGCGGAGCTAGACAGTGGTGCTGCGATCAGTTGCAAAAGCTATAAAGATTATATACAGTGGTTTCCTTTTGTTCCATTAAATAAAGCATTAATCAGTTTGGTAAACTATAACGGGAGTAAATTTAGACCACTTGGAAAAGTTATTTTAAAAGTTCAGTTTAACAAGTGCGAAATCATAGAAATTCACGTCACAAAAAGTCATTGTGCGCCTTTAATAGGTTGAAACTTTATCAAAAAATTTAGAGTTGAATTTACCATAAATAGCATTGCCATATCTAATGACATAAAAAATTAATTCAAAAATTCCGAAAAGTTGTCAGTCGTACATTAGGTACCTTTAACAAAAGGCGAATAAAGTTTAACTTAGTTGAAGTTGTCACATCGCGATATTTTCTTCCGGGTCCTTTACCTTTCACTCTGAAAGAAAAGGTTGAAAACGAACTAAATAGACTGGTTTCAATGGGCGTTCTTACACTTGTAGAGTTTTTGGATTGGGAACGCCAGTGGTGCCAGTTTTGAAGCCGATGGTTCAATCAAGTTGTGCGGCGACTATAAGATCACTTTGAATCCGTTCACTAAAATCGAAAGATTTGTGCTTCCTAGAATTGTAGATTTGTTGAAAAAAATCTCGGTTGGAAAATTTTTTGCAAAAGTTGACCTATGTAGCATCTGCCTACCAGCAGTTGGAACTTGAGGAAAAGAGTCAAACGCTCGCAACAATTTGCACCCATAAAGGATTGTTCAAGTACACAAGACTACATTTCAGTGTTAGCACTTGCCCCACAGTTTTCCAAATGGATGCAAACAGATTACAGCGATACGCTGTTTTTCTTTCGGGGTACAAGTTTAAGACAAAATACATTAAGTCAAGTGAAAATGGGGCAGGTTTTCTTTCGCACCTTCCCATAGAGCAAGAGGAAGGAACAGAGGCAGATAGTGACACTTTCAATCAAGTTCACCTAAATTATATCAGTAGTGAATCCAAAGTTCCAATTGATGTAGCAAGAGTGATCGTGGAGACGTCTAAGGATAGGGTGCTTACTCAGGTGATGACCAATTTAAGAGACGGCTGGCCAGACGAAATAGTGAGCGAATTTTAGCCGTATTTTCTTAGGAAGGACAAGCTGTCATTGGAGGGGGATTGCTTAATGTGGGGATAAAGGGTACTGATACTCTCTTTAAGAAAGGAGATACTCCAGCTATTACATTCTTCTCATTTCGGCATTGTGAAGACAAAATCACTTGCCAGAAGTTACGTTTTTTGGCCAGGATTAAGCCAAGACATAGAGGCAGTTGTTAAATCGTGCAATATTTGCGCAGTTCAATTAAGTAGTCCTTTGCGGACCAAGATGTTCCTAGTCTGCATCGACGACTTTTCAAAATGGTTGGATGTTTTTGAGGTAAAAAGGGCGGATACCTTTAATACTGAAAACAAATTACGAGAGATCTTTAGTAGGTTTGGATTTCCAGAAACAGTCGTTACCGATAACGGTAGCGCTTTCACGGCAGAAGCTTTTCGAAAATTTTGCAAGGGAAACGGATTGAAGCACATATCGACACCACCATACCATCCCGCATCCAACGGCCACGCAGAGAACTGTGTAAAGTCGACAAAAATTGCTTTGAACAGAGCGGCAACATGGAAGTTTCTCTGTTGAAGTATTTGTTCGACTACAGAACTACGCCTCACTGAACAAGAGGGGAAACTCCTGCTTCGCTTTTGTTGGGAAGAAATGTTAGAACCAAATTTGATTTACTTAGGCCAGACAAGAACACATTAGAAAATGGTTACGTCAGGGATAAAATATTAAAACAGCAAGAGAGACAAATTACAAATTCCGGAAAAAGGCATTTGAGGACGTTTTTTTGTAGAAGATACTGTCTGGATCAGACTACACAAGTTAAACCAGACATATTGGATCAAGGGCAGAGTTGTTAAGAAATACTTACAGTGTTAGTCCAGAAGATTCAAGTGAAGATTGGAAACGTCACGCTGACCAACTGACGCCACGTTCAATTAATGCCCAGAGTATCGCGGACTTTGAAGGTTTAAAGGGGTGGGGCTTTGTGCAAAACCTTTCTTCGAGTGAAAAGGAAACCGCGCTGGGAGAAAAACGCAAAAACGAATTGCCCGCGCTTATCCAGGTACCAGATCACTTAATATCAGATCTAGACACAACCAGACCGATTCAGCTGCGTCAAGAGTCAGAGCCCAGCTCTTCAACTGATATTTTAGTCGACAGAGAACAAAATACTGAACTGAACTTAGGAAACTCTATCTTAGGTAGAAAATATACCCCTAGGGTTGAAATCGGGGAATCGAACCTGAATAAATCGTAGGACCATCTAATGGTGAACCATAACAAGCAGTTTCGTGGCACACTAGGCTGCGGACAAGGATTTACGGAAACTGTCAGCAGCCTCGCCAACCAAATAAAGAGGCACCATGACTTCTAACTCATGAGGGGAAATGATGTAAAGTACGCACTCTGCCTTAACTTACAACAAACGTCAAAAACCAGGCCGCAAACTTGCTCGGCCAGGAAAACACTTCCTCCTCGTGTTCCAATAGATTAAGTTGTCACAGCAAAATTTGTAATTATCATTGAAGTATATTTAAGTAATCTGAAGTTAAATAGTGGCTTTTCTTTTAAAAGTTTAAAGTTATACAGTACTCCCCGGATAATAGCACATGCACATGGGTATAAAATTGTAGTGCTTATAAGCGGGTTTTCAATTAAATTCCTATTAAGCAAAAAGATTTATTAAACTTAAAACTTACTTAATAATATTCAACTTGACTCATAGTTAACTTAAAATCTTTTTGAAGAAAACAACTAAAAATAATAAACTCTTAGTTTATTTATTCATAACTCTACCCTTTAAAAACTGTATGAGATCTTTGTAATTAGTCTTTGACAATTTATACTTTAAAAAGGTAATTAAACATTTGGTTGTGACTTTAGAAGTCATTGCACATTAAAATTTTTTAAGTCAATTGCAAAAGTAAAAAGTCTTAAATATTCTGCCGGCAGTAAAATTATGTCCTTGCAAGACTTCGAACAAATTATAGACCTCTGTAACTGTAGTTTTATTAAAAGCGAATGATCGTGCAGCACTGATGTTTTCTGGCTTTCGCAAACTGATATTTGAATTTCGTTCACTATATTTACGCATCCACTCTAAGCCAGCCATTTGATCCTCGTCTCATTTCGCTGGATACTTTAAATTCAATGCTTTTGCGTATTCATAAGCAAGTTTCCGAATTAGTACCGTCGTGAGCCCATAATGCATCTTGCAGCAATTAATAATGTAGTCATTTAAACGCTCCTCTTCTTCCAAGGAGAAGACTTGCAAACTTGTGAATTTGGAATAAAAAGTACGTGGCGGTCTATCTTTATTAATACCATTTCTGAATTTCTTTACTCTGCTTTGCAAAGTTGATACTTTAACGTTGTATTTCAACGCGGCTTTTTTATAAGACAACCGTCCTTGCATTACTTCGTCAACTGCTGAATTAACGGATTCTTCATCAACTTCATGGGTTCGTGTACCCTTTTTTATATTTCCGCACCATGATTCTGAAGAAAACTTGTTGTTGAACAGCTTGTTGTATACGCTTAACTTCGAGTATCTCCCGAGTAGCCAGTACATTTCTCTAAGTCTGATTTCGAGCTCGTCGCGCTTCTTTTTAACATGTGGCTTCCACTTAAGTTTTGCGTCTAGTGTCATTCCTAGATATTCTGCCTCGTTTGCGTACGGTATTTGTACCGAGTTAATGGAAATAGGTAAGTTGTTTATCTTTTTGTACGTAAAATTGACATGCGTTGACTTGGTCTCGATAAGGACGATTCTCCAGGTCTTTTTCCACTCGCATACTTTGTTTAAAGCTCGTTGGGGTTTTCCAGTTGATGATTCGACTGACTCATCTGTTGCGAGGATAGCCGTGTCGTCTGCGAACGTTGCTACGACAGTCCCTTCATCTTGTGGTATATCTTTTGTGTAGAGCAGGAACAGGATTGGACCGAGAACGCTTCCGGAACACCGGCATGGATTTCTTTGAATTCCGAATATTCTGCCCCATGTTTGACACGAAAGAGTCTGTTATTAAGGTAAGATTCCAATATTCTGTAGAATTTATCTGGTAAGATTAACCTTAGCTTATATCTCATGCCTTCGTGCCATACCTTGTCGAACGCTTGCGATACGTCGAGAAAAGCGGTAGAGCATATCTTTTTCCCCTTCTAGAGCTTTTTCAATTTAATTTGTTATTCGATACACCTGATCGATTGTGGAATGTTTAACCCGAAACCCGAACTGATGATCCGGGATCAATCGTCTTTCTTCAATTACTGGGTGCAATCTTTTTAGCAGAAGTTTCTCAAAGACCTTAGATATTATCGGCAGAAGCGAAATAGGTCTATATGATTCTTGTCGTTTGCATATTTCCCCGGTTTCGGAACCATTATTACTTCGACGACTTTCCATTGCCTTGGACCATATAGAAGTCTCAATGAAGCATTTAAAATGCTTTTAACCAATAAAAACGTTCTCGTACCTTTTCTAGCGTCTTATTCACTCTCAAGTGGCCTCCGGACGCCCCGCCATGCACCTCCTGGAACACCTCCTTGACCCTCGTCCGCGGAACGACAAGCTGCATTACAAACGACTTTCCGTCGGAGGATTATCAATTTCTTCTCAGTACACCTTCTTGAACATGGAGGGAGTCCCACTGCGCAAAATATGCCTTCAAAGTCGGGCTTCTGTGAGAGATGTCCTGATGATCCAGTTTCTCCATGTTCTCCTTCCAGGCCAGAACCGGCTCGATATCCGGGTCTTCCTTCTGAGCGTTCCGGATCTCATCTACGCTCCAGCCGGCGATAGGTTCGGCTCTCATTCTTTGGATGGAAACCAGCTCCCGTTCTTCCTGACGCGCACAATGTTTACAATCCGTTCTGCATGGTCTCCGGGACAGTGCATCCGCATTAGAGTGGAGTTTTCCTTTACGATGCTGTATTTCGTAGTTCATGATTTGCAGCCTTTCGATCCATCTTGCGACCTGACCCTCAGGACTCTTGAACTGTAATAGCCATTTTAGGGCTGCATGGTCTGTGCGAAGAACGAGCTTTCTCCCATAAAGGTATTTGTGAAAATGCTTCGTAGCCAAGATCAAAGCTAGAAGTTCCCGCCTTGTCACGCAATAGTTCCTTTCTGGCTTAGAGAGCACCTTGCTGAAGTACGCGACCACCTTCTCTTGGCCATCATGCACCTGGGAGAGTACGGCTCCTATCCCGACAACACGTTTCCCCGGGAGTGGGGTAAGCTGGTATCGGGGCATCGCGGAGTCGTTGTTTAAGTGCCTTGAAGCTCTTCTCGCACTCAATTGACCATTTGAATTGTTTCCCCTTTCCCGTCAACTGGTGCACGCTCTTTGCGATCCCGGCAAAATCCTTCACGAACCGTCTGTAGTAGGTGGCTAGGCCCAGGAAGCTCCTTAGTTAGTGCTTATCCTTAGGGACTGAGCAGTTTTTCATCGCTTCGACTTTCTTTGGATCGGTTCTCACTCCTTTCGCTGAAATTATGTGCCCCAAGTACTTGACTTACGCTCTAAACAGGGCGCACTTTTTGGAGTTGAGCTTCAGGTGGGCACTTCGAAGCCTTTGAAACACATACCTTAGATTGTCTCGGTGTTGCGCAAACGTTTTGCCCACGACGATGACATCATCCAAGTATACCAAACAGGTTTTCCATGTTAACCCTTGCAGGACACATTCCATCAATCGCTCGAAAGTCGCCGGAGCATTGCACAGCCCGAATGGCATTACCGTTAATTGCCACAGCCCAATTCCTGCGGTGAAGGCGGTTTTGTCCCGGTCTTCTGGATGGATCTGTACCTGCCTGTAGCCACTCTTCAAGTCGAGAGTGGAAAACCATCGGGCTCCTGATAGTGTGTCTAGCGTGTCGTCAATCCGTGGCAGAGGATATCTGTCTTTCTTAGTGACATAATTAAGCTGCCGATAGTCCACGCAGAACCGCGTGCTGCCATCTTTCTTCTTAACCAGTACAACCGGTGATGCCCACGGACTTTGGGAACTTTCAATCAATCCTTCTTTCTCCATTGCCGACACCATTTCTGCAACTTCTGTCTGCTTTGCCAATGGAAGGCGCCTAGCAGGCTGACGAATTGGTCTAGTATCACCAGTGTCTATTCGATGTTGTACCAGGTGTGTTCGGCCGTATTCTCCGTCCTGTGAGGCAAATACATCAGCGTACTCATTGATAACATTCTCTGCCATAGTTCGCTGCTCCTGATTCAGCTCACTGGACTGGAGAATCGTCTCTCTCGTTTCCGCTGTCCAAGGTGATGGGAGAGGTTTTGGAGCATCACGTTCAGATATTGTTGCGACGGCGGTAATCGGCGTGCATTTTCCAATCACCTCCCCTCGCCTTAGTTTGACAGTGTGTGGTCTTGCGTTCAAAACTCTCACTGGAACCATGGTGTTCTTTGGTTCGACTAACGTCTTTCCCACGATGTAGTCTTGAGAATTCTTCTCTGGGTTTGGTTCCACTATGTAGAATCGGTGGCTCCCAAGATCACCTTCCAGCTTCGTCCAAATGAATGTCTCTGAAGACGGCGGCAAAACTTCGTCTTTGCTGATGACTGTCCTGAGAGTTACGGCATTCTCGTTTCCGTACACCATCGGAATCTCCACATTACGATACCTCAGAACTTGCATCCCGATGTCCAAGATTACTTCATTTGCTTTCATGAAGTCTATTCCGATGATGCACTCGTCGCATATATCTGCCACCAGAAACGCATGGGAGAACGTCAGTCCCGCCAGAGTAATCGTGAGACGAACTTCTCCAAACATCTTCGCCATTTCCCCTGTTGCAGTCTTCAGGCAGTAGCTGTTGGTGTTGTGCAGCCAGGAGATTCTGACGATATCTCTTCTTACAATGGAGGCAGTGGCACCTGTGTCGATGGTGGCTACGCACTTCTTCTTGTTGATTAGTGCCTCCACTGTCAGGCTCTTGTTACCCCGTTTGGTTTGCGAAACTTGAATGGTGGTCCTGGGGGCCTCGATTCCAGTAACCAACTTCTGCCCTGCGAAGTTGGTCCTTACGCATTTCCCGACTGCTGGTTTTGGGAAGTCTGACTGACAGGATGGATGTTATCACCGCCAGATGCTTCCTCTCTGCTTCTCCTACTTCCGCAATGTGAACAATTTCCTCGTCTAGGTGCACTTCTGCACTGCCGTTTTAGGTGTCCGGTTTGGTTGCAATTCCAGCAACGGATTTAACTTCCGCGAGCTTTGTCTTCATCCATGGCGGCTGTTCTCTGGCATGAGCATTCCACAACGGACATTTCCCTGACACGGTGTATTCCCTGGTATGCTTGGTCCGCAGCCTTCATTGACAAAGCGAATGCCAATGCCTCGGGGAGTGTTCGCTTTTCAGCCATCCTTACAGCCATTTGCAGTTGTCTGTCCTCTATGGCCTTAATAAAAGCTTCCACCGCCATTTCGTTGATAAGCTCCTCACCGGCTTTAGGGTATGAAAGATGGGCTAGTCGCTCTATATCCGCTTGCAACTGTTGGAGCGTTTCTCCCCTTTTCTGGACTCGACTACGCAGCTGAACCCTGTACACCTGCTGCATGTGTTCATCCCCAAACCGCATCTCGATAGCCTGAACCAGAGAGTCGTAGTTCTGCTGTTTATCTTCCGGCATGGTCTGCAAGAGCTCCGCAGCTGGACCCCTCAGTGCAAGCGTGAGTGCTATAGACTTCTCTTCATCGTCCCAGCTATTGGTCATTGCGGCCGCTTCGAATTGCCTCTTATAAATTGGCCATGATGTTTGATAGGAGGCTGCATCTCCTTTCTTCTCAGACCGTCAGTGGAATATTCCCGTGCTTTGTATCTCTTCACGTTGCTAAGTTCCTTAGTAAGATTTTCGACTTTCTTTTCTACTTTTTCGAACTGAGTCTCTATCTTCCCGAACTGAGTTTCATGCTTCTCAAAGTTTTCATCGAATCTAGTTTCGACTTTTTCGAGTTGCGTCTCGACCTTCTCGGTTTTCTCTTCGATCGTTTCGATTTTGGATTCCAAGTTCTTGTTTTGCTCATCAAGTTTGCTTTCCAGAGCATCTAGAGAATTCTTTTGTTCGTCCAGCTTAAGTTCCAGAGAATTCTTTTGTTCGTCCATTGCTTTCTTTTGTTCGTCCATTGCTTTCTTTTGGTCGTCCAGCTTAAGTTCTATAGAATTCCTTTGGTCTTCTATTGCTTTCTTTTGTTCGTCCGTGACTAACTTAAGTTGCAGGAGCAGACTTGTTATACCCGGGTCGGCTGCTGTACTTGCTGGTTCCTCTTCCACGTCAAACTCTACGTCATGCGGATTTTCACCTTCCTGCGTTACTGCTTCTTCCAAACGAATCAGTAGGGCATCTTTTCCCCCAGTTGTGTCGAGGTTCCGCTTACTGAGTTCTGCCTTTAGTTGAATTATAGTTAGTTTTCCCAATTTCCGACCCATTTTGCGCAACTAATTAACTCAACACAGAATTGTTTTTTTTTTTTTTTTATTGTGCAATTTCACACCATGGAAATAGTTATTCACAGAATAAGTTTTATCCCGCTTCTAACACCAATGTAATATGCAAGCCACGGCTCGAGTAGATAAAACGATATTCTGTGAAATTTATTTCTTTATTTTCTAGTCTATAGAACAATTCAAGTTCACACTATACTATTCTTCGCAAATTCTTTTCTTGCAAGGTCTCTTTCCTCTCAAATCACTTTATCTCCTTTCAATTACTTAATTCACAAATCCAAACTAATTACTTTTTCTTGTTCACTCTCAACTTTCAATTTATCACAAAATTACAAACTTCGCCTTATTATCACTTTTCCAATCTCTTCGCCACGGTTCTAAACCAACTGCCCCTTTTCGATCGCCATCTGTCCTTCTTCTAGCAAATTCTTCGACCACTGGAACAAGGAAAATTCTGATGTAATAATTCCAAGATGACAATCATTTCTTGCAGTTATAATTCTTTCTTATCCGTGATATTATCCGTCTCTTTCGTAGACATGAACTGTGGAGACTTAACCGCAGACACGTACCTCGAATGAAAAGACACTTTGGAATGGGCTGGAGCAGCGTAGTTATTATACTACATTATTGTAGCATCCTTTTAGGAGATGTTACAATATCTCTTCTAGTATTCGTTTTGTCTTTAAGTGAATCCAAGATATTGATTTTGTCGACAATTGAAAATTCTGTTCTTTTTCTGGGTGTCATGTCTAGTAAAGAGAAAGTAAGTAAGAATAATAATTCTACACCGAGCTGCAATTTTACTTTTTTTCAGATACGAAAACCTTTCATTCCTTTAGAGGGAAAATAAAACAAAATATTTAATTTTTTTTTTAGGCAAGCACAGAAAGAAAAACACAAACTATCCAATCGTCGCAGGAGATACAATAACGGCACGAATGCATTATTGTATCACTTTGCAAATGTGTTCATAGACTTGTTCATACACAATTGTTTTGCCGCGACCCACTCAAGTGTAGCTGCTACCATTGCAATTGGATACTCACAAATCATATACGTTTGTGAAATTGCAAAGCAAAAAAAAAAATTCAATGTGCTTATAAAAGGGTAAAATACCAGGTAAAGCACAATTTTTGTGCAGATTTTTATTTGATAATTAGAGGGGGTTGCTTAAAACCGGGTTGTTATAAAGCTGGTGCAATTGCATAGGATGGCGTTTGTAAATCTCAACTCTGAATAATTTGTTGCTTTTAATAGTGTTTTGCTATTAAGGGGGTTGCTTATATCCGGGGAGTACTGTAATAATTATCAAAATGTAGGTTTATCAAAACGTGGTTTAAGAACAAAATTAGATTCAATTTTTATTTCTTCTTCATCGGGTTTTTATGATATCAATATTATAACTAATACACTAATATATACAATGTGTTTAGAAAAGATCGCAGTTACTTGGCGACTGGTAAGGAGAAGGGTGGTGGTGTGCTGATTGCGATCCGATCTGTTTTACTTTGCAGGCAGATTGAATTGAAATCGAATTTATTACCATCGGTCTCTAATCTTGACGTTGACCAGGTGATAGTTAGCCTAAGTCTAGATGAAAAAACTGAATTGTTTATAATGGCTAGCTATATTCCGACAAAGAGTTCTCTAGAGTTATTCAACTTACATCTATAAAATTTTGGATCTGTTTTGCACAAATTGAATTGCAATCAGCACGTAGTATATCCTGGTGATTTTAAGATTAATACAGAAATATGATTAATAGTTGCCTTTTGTCTGCCGTCGAGCGCACACGCGATCATACTCGTGTGACATCATCGTGACAAAAAAAAGAAAGAAGAAAAAATTCCATATGTAAAAAAAAAAAAAAAACAAATCGATCGCGCGCCTAACCAATTTTAGTGCAGTGCAGTGGAAAAAAAATAAAATAAAATAAATAAATTAAAAAAAAAAAAAAAAAAACACAATTCAGTGCCGGTGTATCCCATCTTTTCACTCCCACTCACTCGCTGTTGCGCTTCTTCGTCATCGCAATTGGGGCATGTGCTATTATGTACATACTTCCTGTTGCGATGACTGAGAGAGTGTAACATTTGATGCATAGCGGACTGTGAATGTTTATCCGAATAACGGACCTTAGCTGATTGTCGTTTGGGCATAGCACCTGCGACAGTTTGTTTCGGATTCTTTGGATCTACACTTCACAGTTTTGCTTAGTTACGTCAGAGTTGTGTCTTTTTGTGTTGTAGTGATGAGGGAACTTAGGGTTGATTTTACCAACATTCATGGGCTTCGAACGAATTTCTTCGATATGTACGCCCACGCTCATTCCCATAAACCAGCTATTCTGGCACTAAGCGAAATAGAGGCAGTGGAAGAATATTCCGATTTGAAACTGCCTGGATATAACTTAGTGTCATTATTCTTTCCCCACTGTGGCCTCGTCATTTATGTCCGTAGTGATATTGCTTACCAAGTTCCACCACAGTATGGCCACTGATGAATTTGATGCGCTGTCCGATTCCATCACTCGAATTGTCTCCTTGTATCCTCATACTGAAATCGTCATTGCGGGCGATTTCAATATACACAATTCGGATTGGCTTCAACATTCTGGCCAGACAACACCCGAAGGACGGTGAACTTTTTGCTGAGATAAACAATTTGACTCAGTTTGTAAATAAGCCTACACGTATACCTGACATTGAAAGTCATTCCGCCAACACCTTGGACTTGTATCTTACTTCTCACCCTGATGAATACAACATTTATGTTCTAGCGCCTCTAGGCCGGTCTGACCATAATATTGTGTCAGCTAAATTCTCGTACTCTGAGCACTCAGTTAAAGAAAAAACTCCTAACAGAAAAGTATGGCAATACGAGAAAGCCAACTGCAGCGGCCTCAATAGCTTCTTTATGAGTTTTAACTGGTCGCTATGCTTCCTCGATAGCGACGTGGATGCCGCTGCTGATATGGTCACTAACACTATATTCTTAAGTATGAATGACTTTATTCCTAACAGAATAAAGAGCATTAAACCTAAGGCAAACTCGTGGTTTGACCAGAGCTGTAAAGAAGTTATCAGGTTAAAAGGGGTAAGATTTCGGTCTTATAAAGCTAACAAATGTGAGAAAAGCCGAAAGAAGTTTAAACAAGCCAGAAAAGACTACAGTGCCCATATTCGACGTGTAAAGTTCTTACATGACCAAAAATTGAGGCAAAAAATCCTACAATGTCCGAAAGGTAGTAACATTTTTGGTCATTCGTCAAAAATATTAAAAATTCTGCCTCGTCTGAATCCCTTCGCTCATTTACAATTACATTCCAGCTGTCAGCTCCTTAAACAAAGCCAATCTGTTTGCTGCTCACTTTGCAGCGAATTCCACGCTGCCAGATAATGCTTTGTCTCCACCTGTATTTCAGAGCGTCAAATTTTCCATGGGACAAGTCCACTTTCGAACTCGTACAGTTGCAGGAGTACTCAAAGGTCTTAACATACACAAATCCGCTGGTCCAGATAGTAGTTTTGAAGAGGTGTTCTTCTACGCTGGCAAAACCTCTGCGTAAGCTTTTCTGTCTATCCTACTTTTCAGGGCTCTTTCCGAGTAGATGGAAAACATAATTTGTCCAGACCGTCCCTAAAAAAGCGAATCTTCCTCCCCGTTCATTTACCGACCCATTGCACTTACGTTCCTTCTTTATAATGTCATGGAAACGCTGATAAATCGTCAGCTTATGAAATATCCCGATTCACGAAAACTAATTAATGACCGGTAGTATGGTTTTCGTAGCAACAGGTCCACTGGTGATTTGATGGCATATCTCACCGAGAAGTGGAACCAATCTCTCCATCACTTCGGCGAAACCAAGATGGTTGCACTTGATATTTCAAAGGCATTTAACAGAGTTTTGCATCAGGCTCTTTTGTCGAAAATGCGTGCATATGGCGTCGATGAGTCTCTTCTTCAATGAATTATAAATTACCTTTCGAGACGTTCAATACAAGTTGTTTTGGACGGCTTCAAGTCTGCAATTCACCAAATAAATGCTGGTGTTCCCCAAGGCTCTGTTTTGTCTCCGACTCTCTTTCTTATTTTTATAAATGATCTCTTGTCTGCAACTTCTAATCCAATCCATTCCTTCGCTGATGACAGTACCCTCAGTTTTTCATATTCGTTCCCTAACTCACGTCCTTGCTCTTCGGCCGTAGAAGGGGAACGGCAACGTATGTTAAACACATTAAATTCCGACCTGGACAGCATAATTAAATGGGGTTCAACTAACAGAGTGAAATTTAATGCTTACAAAACACAATGCTGTCTTCTGTCTCTCAAGCGAAACCAAAACCCTCAACCATTATCCATGGATGGTACTTGCAGCATTGAAACCAAAAGGCTTGCCATTCTCGGTATGTGTATTAATAACCATCTTCGATGGAATGATCACATATTCGAGGTCGCCAAAAAGCTGTAAAATGTCTGGCCTCAATTTATAAGGTATTCATCCGCCCTAAGCTGGAATATAACGCCCATATCTGGTCTGGTGCACCCAAGACCGTTCTGCACATTCTTGATAGGGTACAAAATCGCGCGTTAAGTCTTATAGGTGATAGAGACATTGTCATTCACTAGGACATCGGAGAAATGTTTCCTGTCTCTCCCTGTTTTATCGATTTTTTCACGAAAAATGCTCCAGCGAAATAGACAGCTGCATTCCTCCCCCTCAAAATTTCACCCGCAATACGCGACATGCTTCGAATGCACATCAGTTTACCCTAAAGCCTAACTTCGGTTAAAGCCGAACGACACGAATGTGGAATGGTCTATTTTTCTCTGTATTTCCCCATCACTACAACCTTCAAACATTTAAAGGCAACGTGCACAGGCTTCTCCTCTGTTCCTCTTCCCCTTGTCCTTAAAAGCCCGTGCCCTGTAACAGTATAAAGGTATTCATATTCCTTTTGGTGCGCCCGAATTATAAAAAAAAAAAAATGATTTCTATCATATACTCGATCTAATTTTTCTTGATAAAGAAATTAGTATATCTATTGAGAATTCAAATTTTCCTTTATTGAGAAATTCTATTTTTTATTATGCTTTCGACAAAAATATAAATTTTTTTAATTACATACTGAAGACGAATGTTGGTAATACTTTTGTATATAATTCTAAAAAAAGCAAACTTTGGTGCAATGGATGGGTTTTTGTCTTCTCAGTTGTGGGATGACATTTTTAATTCCTTTAATACAGAAAACGATTATCGGTCATTTGTTTCAATTCCGAAACGTGGTCGAAAAGCAATTGTAATCCTATTTGGTTTAACAAGAGGCTTTCTAACTTAAAAAATCAAACAAATAAAGCATATAAATTATACAAGTGCAATAGGGAAAATCCGATGCTACGTGCTTGTTACTTCAACAAGTAGCAGGTATTTGATTTTCTTAACAAAGTGTTATATCGCGAATACATTTTGTCATCTGAATCATGATTAAAAAGTAATAGTAGCCATTTTTGGAGCTACATTAATAGGAAGCGTAAGACGAATGGTCTTCCAAACTGTATGAGCTACTCAGGTACAACGACCTGTGATTCATCTATGATTTGCAATTTATTTGCGGATTACTTTCAATCCGTCTATTCTTCTAGTACTCCTTCCAATGGTGGACTACCGGATGTATGTAAAGTTTTAGACATTGGGTCCCTTTACTTAAATGTATCAAATCTTCAAGAGGACTTACTTCAAATAGACTCAAAAAAGAACGAGGGACCAGATGGATTCCCGCCTATACTGTTAAAGGGATGTGCGATGGCGTTGGTCAGACCACTTACTTATTTATTTAATATGTCTCTTGCTTGTGGATGAATGGAAGATTTCATTCCTTTCTCCAGTTTTTAAATGTGGATCCAAACAAGATGTAACTAATTATAGGCCTATTTGCAAAATGTCTGCAATCCCTAAATTATTCGAAAAAATCATATATAATAAACTGTTCTTTCTAATTAAAGAACATATGTATATCTGTTTTCCATCATGGTTTTGTGTTAGGAAAATCAACGACAACGAATCTGTTTATTATTATAAATTATATACAGTATGCAGCAAAAATGTAGGTAACCCTGCCCAACTTTCATTGAAATCTGTCTCCTTTTTTTTTTTTTATAATTTGCGCGCGCCAAATGGGATATGAATACCATTAAATTATTTCAGGGCACGGGCGTTTGCAGAAATTGAGAGAGAGAGAAAGGAAGATTGGTGTAGTGGGTTTGAAACTTAGGTGGTATTAAGTTTCAGTAAACTCCAAGGGTGGCATCCAGATAACTGGGGAGCTTGTTTGTTTTGCTTTTTGTCGTTGCTCATGATTCACAGTATTTTTTTCCCTCCACCTGATGTCATCATCACGATCAAGTTGCATTTAAGCCATATGACCACTCTACTGCCAGTGTTATGCCTTCGCAGTAGAGTTGACTAAGCTTTCGCAATTGATCGACTTTTTTATTTATTTCAAACGAAATAAATAGATGATTGTTGAGATCAGGATTTGAACCGTGAACCAAGAGCGTGACAAGCGTTGATGTTACCACTACACCACGGCCACCTTTAAATTTTATAACTGATTTCATAATTGTTTCTTCTTTTCCACATTCTTTAAAGTGTATACAAATATTTTAACTAGACGAGAGAAAAAAAAAATTGTATGTTTCACAAAAATAATTGAAAATATAATATGTTACCCCTAAAAATTACATCGCAAAAGTCTTGGTAACGTATTTTCTTTCTACAATCTCTCACTAAAAAAAGTAACGGTATAAGCCGAACTGACTCAGTTGTTGCTTGTAAGTAAAAGAAAAAGGGATCAGAAATAAATAAAACGTTTTTAGTTCATAATTTTTCTCTGTGAAGGAAGTACATAAGTTGTAAGTTTTGTGCAAAATGGAAAGGAAATAATTAACAGTTAAGGAAAGAGGAATAATTATAAGCCATCGCATCAAGGAAAATCATACCTAGAAATTTCTAAAATGATTGGAAGAAGCAAGTCCACTATACAAAAGGTAATTAATCGTCACAACCAAGAAAATACGATCGCAAACAAACCTCGAACTGGACGCCCTCGAAAGCTTACTGAAAGGCAAGAAAGGAAGGTAAGAGCTATAGTAGAAGAAAATACATTTATGAGTGCTCCAAAAATAGCTGGCGAAATAGAAAACTCCTTTAGTAAAACAGTATCTGCAGACACAATACGACGATCAATTAAGAGGACCGGATACAAATCTTGTACAGCTCGCAAAAAACCATTTGTTAGTGAAGTAAACAGAAAACAGAGTATAATTCTGTACTCTATACAAAAACAGCACCAACGAATTTTGGGATAAAGTTATCTTTTCCGATGAGTCTAAATTTAATATATTTGGCTCGGACGGGCGTATCAGGGTGTGGAGAAATAGAGGGGAGGATCTGAACCCAAAAAACACCATAAAGACGGTTAAATATGCGGGTGGTGGTGTTATGGTATGGGGCTGTATGTCAGCTGATGGTGTTGGTAACCTGGTAATAATCGATGAAATAATAAATAAAGAAGTCTACTTGAATATTGTCAAGAACAACCTACAAAGAAGTGCAGATAAAATGGGGATTTTTGGGGGATTATTACTTCCAGCAGGATAATGATCCCAAGCATACAGCTCTAGTTGTGAAGATGTGTATCATATATAACACTTCTCATATGCTTGCAACACCTCCACAAAGCCCTGATCTTAACCCCGTAGAGCATTTGTGGGATCACCTTGAAAAGAGAATTCGAAAACATCAAATAAAGAACAAGTCTCAGTTAAAGGAGTAATTAATATTATTTAATTAATAGTAATTAACTGAATGGAATAATATATCGGCAGACTATTCAGCAAAATTAGTTCACTCAATGTCAGACCGCTTAAAGGAAGTTCTAAGACTCCAGGTATATCCAACTAGATACTAGGTAGACATTTTTTTTTTTCTTTATTTTACATATATTTTAGTATCTTTCCCATATTTATATAGGGGTACCAAGACTTTTGCTGTGCACATATTTGAGGTGGAAGTAAACTAATAATATTTTTTCAAGTTCTTACTTTTATTATGTATTCTATTTTCTGTATGAAATGCACATCTTAATCAAAAAATTTAATTAATAAAATTAAGACGTATTTATAAGTTTCTTAAATCTTTTTAGCGTTTTGTTTAAAACAAGTAAAAGTACCATCGTTTTTGCTACTCACTGTAAATACGAATTTTGGAAATAAGACAAACAGACATCACATTCACGGCCTTTGCGAAAGCCTTCGACAGTGTAAATCATACGATACTGTTACATAAGCTTTCTTGCTTAGGATTTCATTCCAACTTTTTGCGATGGATTGAATCGTATCTTACAGGTCGAATTCGAATTGTTAAAATTGATAATAATTTATCTGAACACATTCGAGTTCCATCTGGTGTTCCTCAGGGTAGACATTTGGGTCCCTTACTTTTTCTTCTATTTATCAACGATATCCCATCAACGTTTACACTGCTTACGTTACGCTGACGACCTGAAGCTATACCACAAAGTCTCCTCTGACTAGGACTGCATTCTTTTTCAGGAAGATCTGAATAAATTAGTGGTGTGACTTAAATTGTCTGTACTTGAATGTCTCTAAATGTCAAGCCTTCTCTTGCTTCAGAAATTAATTAATTATTTATTTATTTATTTATTTATTTATTTAATTATTTGAGCTTAATACAAGCAAAAACTTAGAGCTAAACTTAAAACTTAAAACAGCTAAACTAGAACTGGACTTATGAGGAAGAATTAATGGAATAAAGGGCGTTTCTCAGGGAGGCTCGGCTCTTGTGAAAGTCAAAAAGGGTTTGCATGCGATTAGCTCTGCGGAGCATTCTAGATATTGGTTCATGCTATCCATAATTGGTGCGATGAGGAATAAGACGGAAGAGGGGTGAGGACCTGAGGTTACGTGGGTTGGTGTTGAAAGAAATCATATGCATCAGCGCGGGGGAATAAATGTTACCGGCTAATAACTGATGGATAAACAAGATGTTAGCAACTTCGCGACGTTTATCGAGAGGGTGTAAATTGAATAGTTTCAAACGGTCAGCGTATGGGGGTAAATTGTAACTATAAGTCCAAGCAAGACCACGTAAGGCAAAGCGGATGAAACTACGCTGGACAGCTTCGATTCGCAAGATATAGATTTCGTAGTACGGTGACCATACCCGACAAGCATTTTCAAGGAGGGGTCTGACGAATGTGATGTATAAGGATTTTGTAAAGTAAGGGATTGAGAATTCTTTAGACCATCGTTTAATGAAACCGAGCGCAGAGTTTGCTCTGTTGATAATGTTATCAATATGAGAACAGAAGTTTAGTTCCCTATCACAGATAATACCCAAATCGCGTAGTGAAGAGACAGAGGATATAGGCTCTCCGCTAATGGAATAGACTCTGGGGGATGGTCGGATACGCTTACGAGAATATGTAATAGCTTGGCACTTGCTGACGTTGAACTCTAAAAAATTTCTATGACACCAGACTGAGAATCGATTCAAATCATCTTGCAGTGAAAGAGAGTCTGCACGAGACCATATGGTTCTGAAGATTTTCATATCATCCGCATATATAGAAAGGTGGGAGTCATTGATGATACAATCGACATCGTTAATTGTCAAAATGAAGATCATTGGACCAAGATGGCTGCCTTGAGGGACTCCCGATGTGGCTTTAAAAGGATCAGAAATTGAAGATCTGAAGAGGATGTTATATTGGCGTTTTTCTAAGTAAGATTTGATCCATGAGATAAACCCCGATTCAAAGCCAAGAGCTTTAAGTTTGAGAAGAATAATTGCATGCGAAATTTTGTCGAAGGCTTTGCTAAAGTCGGTGGCAACTAAAGGGTGGTTAAGTTTTAAGGGCCGATGTTGGTTTTGAATAAAACACAAATTATTTAGGAAATTACTGTCATTTCTTTTTATTATGATAATATTGGTATGGTTCAATTATGTATGGAACAAAATATCGGCCAAATGGCCGCCGCGACTTCGGCGGCACACCTCCATCCGATGGTCCAAATTTTCGATGACGCTGAGGCATAATTGAGGTTCTATGCCGTTAATGTGCCGAATTATCTCATCCTTTACCTCTTGAATTGTTGCTGGCTTATCGGCGTACACCTTTTCTTTCAAATAATCCCAAAGAAAGAAGTCCAACGGTGTCAAATCACATGATCTTGGCGGCCAATTGACATCGCCACCACGTGAGATAACACGGCCATTGAATTTGTCGCGTAAAAGAGCCATTGTTTCGTTAGCTGTGTGGCAAGTGGCACCATCCTGTTGAAACCACATATCGACCACATCCATATCTTCGAATTCGGGCTATAAAAAGTTCGTTATCATCTCACGATAGCGAACACCATTCACAGTAACTGCCTGACCGGCCTCATTTTGGAAAAAATACGGCCCGATGATGCCGCCAGCCCAGAAACCGCACCAAACAGTCACTCTTTGTGGGTGCATTGGTTTTTCGACAATCACTCTTGGATTATCATTCGCCCAAATGCGGCAATTCTGCTTATTGACGAATCCACTGAGGTGAAAATGTGCCTCATCACTGAAGATGATTTTCTTCGAAAATTGATCATCCACTGTTGCCATTTCTTGCCACCATTGTGACCATTGACGACGCTTGAAATGGTCAAGAGGCTTTAGTTCTTGAGTCAATTGCACCTTGTAAGCGCGTAAATGCAAGTCTTTGTGCATAATGTTCATCAACGACGAGCGTGAGAGGTGCAATTGTTGGGCACGATGACGAGTTGAGGTGGACGGCTCTTCAGCCACACTATCGCGAACAGCAACAATATTTTCTGCAGTACTAGCTGTACGAGCATGCACTGGTGTTTTCACATCTCCTACAGACAAGGTTTGCACAAATTTTTGCACGATTTTTCCGATTGTACGCACATTTGGACGATTAAATTGACCGAAAGGATCACGAAATGCACGATATGCATTTTGATTTGAACGCCCATTTTCATAATAAGCCTGAATAACTTTAATGCGTTGCTTGATTGTGTAACTTTCCATGGTTCAAATTGAGTTAGTCTGAAATTGAGAAATGTCAAATGAAATGCAGAAAAAAACTTGACGTTTAGGTGTGCTTCACATTCAACATCGGCCCTTAAAATGTAACCACCCTTTACATCGACTTCATTACCATCTTCCAAAACACACAGAGTGCTAGATACAAACTCGGTAAGATTGGTGGTTGTTGATCTGCCCTTAAAGTATCCATGCTGTATCGGTGAAAGGATAGTCTTACAGTGAAGAAACATTGCGTCATAAACAATGCTTTCAAAGAGCTTAGGTATGCAGGATAGTTTGGTGATGGGCCGGTAGTTGGATATTTCACTTTTACAACCTTTTATATGAGTTAGGATTATGTATGAGTTTTTCCAGATTTCAGGGAAAACTCCCTGCGAAATAGATAGTTGGAATAGAGTAGTAAGGGGTTGGACTAAGTAGTTCGCGCATTTTTTCAGAAGTATAGCGGGTAGGCCATCAGGGCCGGGGAGTATTCGCCCTTTAGTTTATCGATCTTATCTATTAACGACGCACGCTGAGGTTATATCAATTGTGACTAAGGAGGTTTGGGGACAGTTGTCTAAGTAGCGGAAGTAGTTATGATCAAGTTGTCGAAACATTTGTGGTCATTCATTAGCGTGGATTGCATTCTGTCAAGATATTGACAGAGTTCAGAGAATTGGGCGTGGATGTATTGGTAATGAGAAAAATCAGAGTCAGATCGGGATTTGAGGAATGCTTGCCATATTTTGTTTCTTTTGTTACGAAGTGAGCGTAGCTCTTTATTATACCATGGCGGAGCTGACGTAAAGTTCTTTTGAGGCACAAAAATGACTGATTGAATGAGGCAGGTGAAAATTTGGTCGTAAAAATACGCTAGAGCATTGTCGATGCTAATAACCTGGATAGGACTAAAGTTAATGTTACTGAAAAGATTATTAAGTTTAGCGAAATCTGCCTTACGAAAATTAAATCTATATGATATCTCACAGTGAGGGATTGTACTTAAGTTGTCGTACGAAAACGTTAGGAATAGAGGTGGGTGGAAGCGATCTAATGCGGAGAAAAGATGATTGCTGGCAGTTACTATGCAATTGGCGACATCGGTTGAGAAGATTAGGTCTAGTTGTCTACCTAAGTTGTTCGTAATACCACTAATTTGTAAAAGGCCAGAATCAGAGAGACAGTTAATGAAAAGGACTTCCTTTTCAGAGGTAGGGTTTGCAGCAACAAAATGGGACTCGTCTTCAGACTGGGTACTTTGTAGATGGGGAAGATTAAAGTCTCCCAGAATCATGACGTCCTCGCAGGGGTCTACAATGTCGCATAGGGAATCGATCGCATCTACGGCAAGCTGATAACCCTCGATTGGTTGAGAAGGGCGAATGTAGCAACATAGTATGTAGAGATTACGCCTTGGAAAGGTGATTTTGACGCAAATATATTCAAAGCCAGCTGTAGGTGAGGATTTAACAAAAGTTGAGTTAAAGTTGTTATGTATCGCCAAAAGAGCTCCACTGCCTAAGGAATCGTCATCTTTCGATTGACCATCATCTCGGAAGATAACAAAATCAAAGGTAAAAAGCTCATTATTCATAAAATTAGAAGATAAATTCGTTTCAGTGAGAGCAGAAATATCGTAGGGGAGGTTTTGAAAGTTAAGAAATACGGAGGAGATTTTAGTTCGCAGACCTCTCACGTTCTGGTACTAAATAGACAAGCATTCAGGGGAGGTAACAGTAATGTTAGAGGGGTTTGGGGTTGAAACTGTATCAAGAGGAGGAGAGTGAGATTGTAACTGATTAGGGGCGAAAGTAATTGTTATGGTCGGCGCGAGTTCTTTGTAGGTGGGACCTACGTTTGGAGCTGATGTAAAATGCGAAAGACGAGAGATCGTTTGTTAAATTGAGAGGTGGTATATTGAGACTCTCATGGAACTGAACAAATATATTCATCAAAGCATTCTTGTCAGTAGGGAGACCCTCTTGAGAGATGGAGACCTTAATAATAGTATTAGTTTTTCCATCAATACAGATGAAGTGAAGGTAGGCAAGATAAATACGGACGTTTTCGTAAGTTTCTCGGTCTCTCAAACGTAAGATTACGTAGCGGCTATTATCACCAGAATCTGCAAATTGTTTCGTAAGTTTAACAGTGGGTGGAAGCAGCGGGTCTAAAAACGGAGGTGATGTGATGACGGAGTTCGTAGCGCCGGCATTTGAAGATGGTAGGTTAGAAGATCTAGGTGGAGCTGAAGATGAGGAGGAAACAGAGTTAAGAGTGTGAGAAAGAATGAAATTGGGGTAGTTGGCTGGGGGAGCGTTCTTAGTGTTTGGTGAGGGAGAGGGGACAGGCGAAATGTCGAATGAAACTCGCTTAGGCAATTTGGTAGCAGAATTAGAATTAGGAAATAAACCCATTTTGAAAGAGCAGTTATTATTGGAGGGTTTAGAGTTGTTGGATGAATTAGAAGGCGGGGGATTAGAAGTATGATGCTTAGATCTAGAGTTAATTATAGGCTTAAGCTAGTATTCTTAATATTAGGTCTATTAATTAACTTATCTATATGGATCATTGTCATCATTCCCAGGGCGAGTTCATTTATTGGAGAGTGGAAGAGCCAGTCGTAATTTTAAGGTAACAAAACCCTAAACTTCTACTGTTTGTGGACGTTGATCGAACACGCTCGGCATTTAACACCCACGATGCAGAAATTTTGTTTGTGGAAGTTGATTATCTAGGATGCTTTGGCTTGTTTCGAAACGTTATTAATTAAGTAGGCAGTGAGATTTGTACTATTTTTTGAGTCAGTGGTGGATGAGCGTTCTTTAATTTTAAAAATTCTACTATTCCACTCCGATAAGGTCCAAGTTGTGCCCAATTTCTCGATGGTTTGAAGTGTATTAGCGGCAGTAGGTGGGGATGGTCGAGAGTCAGACAGTGCAATAGTTAGGCTGAGATCGATGTTAGCATTATAGAGTTCACCATGCAGGGATATGTTGTTAGATGGCTGTTTTTTACAAGAGATTGCATCTAACTTTCTGGATGCCAACTTCAGTTCCTCTGTGATTTCATTGATAGCAAGCCTGGTGGAAGCCGATTCATCACTCAGAATACCTAAGCAAAGATGGATCTGATCTACGCGGTTCATGAGAGTAGTTATTTGAGCGGTCAGCAATTCAATTAAAAGGGAGTTACTGGACAAGGACTCAGTCAAAAGATGCATATCCGCTTGAAAAGAGTTACGTAAAGATAAGTTAAGTTTGTCAATACGCGTAGTTATGGTGGAGAGAGAACCAGTCGTTTTAGAAAACTCCGCATCGCGAGATTTCTTTAAAGTGGACTCACTTAACACCACGAGTTGCTTGTCGATATTTTTAAACTTTAAGTTGTTTCGTTCACTAGTACTTTCAACAACACTATTAAAGTCCTCAACACATTTAGTGACCTCATCAACCTTCGCCGGTTGGTCAATCATTTTTTTAGACGACAAGTTTTAATTGACTGAAGAGCGAGTTAGTCGACTCGTTATGGCATTTGATGGCAAGCGTAACGTGCGCGATTGAAATTTCTTTGCATTCATCACAGAAAAAACAGAAATTATTTAAAAAGTCTTTAAGATAGATCACAGATCTCTTGCTAATGCCAGTACATAAGGGGTGGAAGGATTTACCACAGAGGCCCCTACAAGCAACAAATTCCACACTTCCGCTTTCTGTGCAGTTTACGTTACCGCATAAATTTTCCATAATTAGGTCACAAAAATAAAGCACAGACAAGCAATAAGAGCGAGCAACGGGGTAAATGCACTACGGGGTAAACAAACAACTGCAGAAATTTTCACGACGAAGCACAAGCGAACACTTTTGGTGATTACCGGGGTAAATGCACTACAGGGTCGAAAAATACAGTATATTTTGCAGCGTTAACGGGAAATTAAATTTGCGAGGCAGGAAGAAAAAAAGATAATACCTCTGAACTGCTTGAGGCTTGAATATTACACACCAATTAATTTCAGATATAGTATTGATAGTATTTACATAGAAAGAGTAAACTGTAAAAAGGATCTAAGGGTTATTCTAGGCGCCAAACTTACTTTTCTGCCTCACATGGACTATATTAAAAAAGTGAATAGTAAAGCGTTTACTGATCCTTATGCACTAAAATCATGAAATGTATATTTCACTTGTATGGTCTATATTAGAGTATTGTAATACAGTTTGGAATACCTTTTACATTAACTCATCTGAATGAATTGAGAGAGTTCAAAGAAGATTCACAAGGTATGTTATGTTCAAGTTAAATTGGGACATCGAGATACCTTCTTACGAAACCAGATGTTTGTTAAATGGATTACAATCGCTTAGAAAAAGACGAAAATATTTTTCTATCATGTTTGTAAGGTATATATTAATATATCATATTAAATGTCCTTTGCTTCTCAATTTATTAAATCTACATTCTCTAACAAGAAATTTACATGAGCACTATATATTTTATGAGCAATTCCATCGCACAAACTACTGCCGCGATGAACCCATCTCGCGTTGCATTAAGGAAGTTAATTTATTTGTAATAATATAGATTTCTTTGTTCATTGTACACGAGATACATTAATGTTTTAACTTTAATAGCTAGTCAATATACGTAGATATTTTTTTTCTTTTTTTTTTCAATGTTATTAAAAGCAAATTTGAGCTAATTGTGAATCTAGTCTGTGAAATAAAATGTTTAATTTATGAAATAAATAAATAAATATAAAAAAAAGAAGTACCCATTACTCAACGTGCATGCCGTAAAAATTCTCCAGCTACCACGTCAATAACTGAACGCAAAGAAGCTAAAGAGGCGGTACAGACATATAAGTGAGACCATCGCTTCTTATTCAAACGCCGCTCCCCGACTGTTTATCGGGCTTAACAACTGGATGCTGGGTCTACCACTAAAGTGCAGAGAAGGGAACCCATAGTTGCCAAGAAGTTCCTGTGTACCTAGAAGTTTGGAGATTCGGAACGTACCAACATCTTTCAGTCCGCAGAGGACTAGCGAGCTTTAGAGCTGTTAACAAAAGCGAACTCAACGAAAAGAGGGGCGGTTCAAGACTGAACTTCTATGGAAATACGAAGACACTCAACTTCAAGAGAACTTCTCGATGGTCAAAATGCGGTTACTGTGCCTTCAACAAAGAATGAGACGGGATCCAGCATTGGTTCAGTAACTTCACAATAAAAATAGAAATAGAAAGTTACATCTCAAAAGAGTATATCCGGAAGCTCTTGGGGACATTTAAGGACATGGCACCTGCCTATATTCCCGGAAAAGAACCCAAACAAACCGGGAAAGCTGCGACTAGTGTGGGATGTGGCGGCAAAAGTCGGTGAAGTTTCCTTAAACTCTATGCTCCTGAAGGGACCTGACTTGATGGCATCGTCAATATCTTGAGTTTCGGGAAAGGCGTTTCGCGATCGGTGCCGACATCCAAGAGATGTTTCATCAAATCCAAATAAGGGAATAGGACCAAGATTATGAGAGGTTCCTGTAGTTTAACCGAGACAATAAGCTTGAAGAATACGTGAGGATGGTGATGACATTTGGTGCCACCTGTTCCCCTGCACCGCACAATAAAGGACAAGAACGTGGATTAGTTTGAATCCATCCGGATCACCCACTACGTTGACGATTTGATAGACAGCGTGGACTCTGAAGAAGAAGCGGTAAGACTTTACAAAGAAAGTGGATGTGCTGCAAGGTGGAAAAATTCCACCAAGCGCGAAGCCCTGCGGGTCCTCATGCAGATTTTCGACCCTCTGGGATTGCTGGTGAATTTCCTGATGTATGCTAAGGTGCTACTCCTGGAGATCTAGTGCAGTGGCATTGGTTGGGACGATGAAATTCCAAAGACGTTGCACAAAAAATGGCTGTACTGGACTCAACTGCTACCTTGCCTAGAAGAAGTGCGGATTCCGAGATGCTATATTTCCTCAAAATTCATCGAATACCCCGAGATGCAACTCCACGTCTTCGTAGATGTGATCTAGCTCATGCGATTAAGTTGAGTGCGCACTAATCAGAGCTAAAACAACTGTACTGAGCTGGATGAGGTCCGACTATTGCCGATATCAACAATTCGTTGCAGTTCGAGTGAGCGAAATTCTCAATTCTACTACCATATCCGAATGGCACTGGATACCGACGAAACTGAATCTGACCAACGAATGGACCAAGTGGCAGAAAACATGCAGTTTCAATTCATTAAGTCAGTGGTTCAGAGGACCCGCATTCCTAAAATTGCCTGCCAACTTTTGGCTCAAAGAAGAATCCACAGACACCGGCACCCAAGAAGAACTGAGGTCCCAATTTGTTGTCATCCATATAGCTGGCGTTAAGCAGGTTTTCCGACCTGAACGCTTATCCGAATGATTCCGACTGCTGCGCTGTGTTGCAAGGCTACTTTGCTATGTCATGAATTTGTCAGCTTCGGCTAGGTCACGCTCAGGAGAGTCAACTGAACGTAGTGTCGGACCGTTTACTCAATGTGAAATTCAGCGTGCCGAACGAGCTCTGCTGAAGCAAACCCAATTTTGCTGAAGGTTTCCAACCTATCCGCACAGGGCAAGGTCGATAAATCCAGCTCGCTTTTCGTCCTCTATCCGCTTCTAAGAGCCATAACGAGGATTGGCCAGTATCAGGAAAACTATGCAGATGTAAAACGGCAGTTGTCCGAATGGTATGCAAGGAATGTCGATGTGCAAAAATGCTGCTGCAAAACCACATCCGCCTATTATCGCAAATCTCCCGAAAGCTAGACTATCATCCTTTTGCCGACCATTCTCTTTCATCGGCATAGACTACTTTGGGCCGATTTCGGTTGTGAACCTGAGAAGAATTGAAAAGAGGTACGGAGTTCTTCTTACGTGTTGACGACGCGAGCCATACACATAGAGGTCGCACATTCTCTAACCACCGACTCCTCACCACCGACTACTCACCATCAGAAACTTCATCGCGCGGCAAGGAACACCACTTGAGCTCTTTAGCGATAATGGTACGAACTTCCGTGATGCCGAAAAGGAGCTGAAATAAGCCTACAAGCAAGTTAATACCGATAAGTTAGTGCAGATCTTTATCAACGCAATAACGAAATTGCCGTTCATCCTGCCGGGATCCCTGCAAATGGGTCGGAGCTGAGAGTGGCTGGTACGCTCTGTGAAATCCACCTTATACAAAATTCACTCCGAACCTTAATCATTTAGATGAGCTGCTAAAAGGATGCTATTGGAAGTAGAGAATATCATTAATTCTCGGCCGCTGACCTGCATTCAAATTCACCATGAGAACGGTGAAGCTATCACACCGAATCCCTTTTTGGCTGATATCCCAAAGATATGCTCAACGATTCTGGCAACGCTGGGTGAGTGAGTACTTGCCGACTATAACACGACGTACCAAATGGTTTACACCAGTGGATCCAATAAAGAAGGATGATATCGTTTTGATCGCCGACCGGTACAGTCCCCGAAACTGCTGGCCAAAGGGGCGAGTTATCGAAACCAAACTGGCACCAGATGGGCAGGTGAGGAGTGGGACCATCGTATCCCAATCCGGTATCTATGAGAGGCCTGCAGTGAAGTTAGCTGTCCTCAATATCAAGAAGGGCTTAGAGGTAAGCCCGCCAGCTGGCATATCAGGGGGGTGTTGCGAACGCATCTCAAAATATCGAAAGACAGCTTGACGTGGTATGCGCGCCGATGTAAAATGAGAGAAAATTTCCAATTCGCAAACAAAAGAATATTATCTTTATTTTCCCTGAACTTGTGAGTGATCGGTAAGTGCGCGGATTATGGACTAAAATTAAAATCTAATTTCGATGAGGAAGAAGTTCGCATGTGAATAACAAACTGCATATCAGCACATTTTTCCTTGAGCGAGGGTGAATGGGATATAACTCCATGCTTTGTTTATTAATTCGCTCCTTCGTTTATTCTTTAGTAAAAAGAAAAGTGAACACAAAATATTCTGCGAGTGCAATTAATATATCTTCTGAATTTGAAACTGCGTAAATATATTACAAAACGTTGCAAATGCATTTCCGTTTGGAAATCAGAACTTGTTTATACTTGTGTTGATTCCCGTTGGATATTGGAACTATTTTACTGTTCTGCTGACTGATACAATTTGGTATCCATGCGCATAACACTTTCCCTCATAAAAACTAACAATAACATTTACAAAATGTATTGTTTAATCTTACGTTTATGGACATGTGGTGGAATACTTTTGAATTTTCTTGCGATATAACTCTCTCGATTTCGAATTTGAATAGTTAAATCTTGCAGTTTTATTTTTTTCATATTGATGTTTTCTACATTTACGTCATTTAATTTTATGTTCATGCAACAATCTGCAAAACGATAAAAAATATATCTTTATTTTCAGTAAATAACTCCGATTCATGTGTTACAATTCTTGATTCGATTGTTTCAAAAGTACAGTTAATGTTTAAATTTGAAGTGCCAATATTATCTACGAGACCTTCTTCGTTACTCTCTTCTTTTCCACATTTACATTTATGTATATTTAATTTCTTCACTTAATGCTTATGAGTATTTATTTTTGGAAATTTAATGAAATATTTCAATATGATTCATTATTTGTTTTAAATTACAATAGTTGTCTTTTCTATTTATAAAAATAATCAATTCGCAATCATTTCTTTCAATACTGTTCTTAAATTCTAATTGGTTAATTTTCTCACATTTTTCCATCAAATTATTACTTGAAAATGCTCATCTTTATTTTCTTGATTATAGATAAAATAATTCATTTTTTGTTCGATAACGTAGATTATATTTTTTTATTTTATAAGGCGTGTTAATCATTTCATAAACCTCTGATTTACGAGTAGTTTGTTCGACTATTGGAACTGACAAAACAACTACGAGTCTGTTATGCTTTATGTAGGTATAATATAGAGGATTAATTTCTTGAATTATACTGTTATAAGATTCTAGATTTGGAGTAAATAATATTTCATGTTCTTTATCACTCTCTTTCAATAGTTTTATAAACTTTTTAGGTTCTATTATTATTGGATGTATTACGTTGGCCTTTAAAAATAGAATTGCTTCTATAATCTGGTCAATGATTAACTCGGTATGATTTAAAAGAAAAGAGATTCGAAGTTTTAATTCGGTGAAATATTCCCTTATAACAGTATTTTTCCTAAATTTGTCAACTCTTCTAAATCAACTCTTCAAATTATGCTTCTCTCATTATTTGATTTTGTTTAATTAAACTATCTAAAATTTATATTTCCTACTGCTGACTTTTGTTTATGAACTCGCTATTTTCCTTAGTAACTCTGATTGCTTCCTCGTAATGTTCAACGTCTTCTCTATCTAAAGTTCCGAACAACATTTTAAGACCTGAACAAACTATGTTTATGAGACCTCTTTTAGATCTTCTTTCAAATTCTAATAACTTATAAATGATTTTTATACTTTTCCTTAAAACTAAAATTTCTATTATGGTCTTCTTATTAATTCCTCGCATTCAGGGATTTCTAGCAAACAATTCTCATTCACATTGAACACGAAACGAGAAATTACTTTTATCTGATATTCAACTTGATTGAAGTCAATATTTGTAATTATAGACACCGTTTCCCGTTTTCTGTCTTATTTCTCGGATATTCCTGTAATAAACTCCGTTGGGTGGTACGTTTTTTCATTGTATAGAAGTGATGCAATTTACTAGCGAAAGTCTTTAAATAATAAAACTAATTACTTGTTGAAATGCTTAATTTTCCCTTTGGTATATATTTCATGGATTTATTATTTGTTTTAATTAAAACATAGTTGTCCATTACTTTAATTATTTTAAAAGGTCCTACATATCTTTCGCTTGACTTATCCCTTTTGTCGTTTTCGATTAACACTAAATCATTTACTTTAATTTTTTTAAGTTTTGGCCCTAATTTTTTGTCGTATCTCTCTTTTGTTTTAACCCTCATGCCTAACAGGTTTAGCTTAGCTTCTAATTCCATCCTTACCAACTTAAGTTGTAGTTCCTGAGTATAATCCATGGTGGTTTTGAACTTGATGTTCCTAAATTTACTTGGTATGTTAGCCTGTCTACCGAATAAGATTTCATACGGTGAAAATTCTGTACCGTTGTGTTTACTAGTATTATGACAAAACCCGGCATATCTAAACAATTTAGAATATTCTGGGTTTGACTTATCCTTTATTACTAATCTTAAGTATCGTCGTGCAGGCGATCTTTCCGCTGAACCATTTGACTCCGGATATGCATTACTAGTCTTTATGTGCTTTATCTTAAACATTTTGCGTAATTCTTTCATAAGTTCGTTCACAAACACTCCACCATTATCTGTGAGAGTGAATTTCGGTATACCAAAGTTTAGGATCCACTCGTCGGTGAAAGCTCTTGCGACGATTTCGCTTTTTTTATTCTCAATATTGATATACTTAATAAATGTACTTAGATCGTCTTGTATTGTCAGACAGTAAAGTGTTTTCTTATTTTCTATGTAAGCTCCTTTTAAGTCCATCGCGACTTTTTCTAAGCTATGTTCTGCTGATGTCTGTTAATTTGTTGCTTTACTCAAATTCGCCCAATAGAATATCTCTTTAATTCCAGCAATTGTGGCCTTTTGTCCACCGTGTCCACCTATCAAGCCACCGTGATACTCCTTTATTCCTTTATTATTTTCTGGTGTTCTTCAATATCAACTTTAACCTTAACTTCTGCATAATTAACTTCATCTATTTCAACATCCTTGTCAACTGACTCCTCTTCAACTGGTTCTTGAATAGCATTTACATTTGTTGTACTGCTACTTGGAAGATTTCTACATGCCTTATCATAAATTTGTCTCCGTAAATCCCTATCATCTTCGCAATCAGATAGATCGCTTCCAAAAATTTCTCTTACGTGTCAATGACTTCCTTACTATAGATAGTTAGACTTTTCTACAGAGTATATTATATTTCGACTTAATTCATCAGCGACTGCGTTATCCACACCTTTTTCCATATTCTATAATATTTTTCATATTCTATAGTATTCCTCCATTTTCAAACTCCATCTAACTAATCTCGACCCAGGGTCTTTTACGTTGAAAAGCCACGTAAGTGGTCGATGATCAGTCTTAATTTTAAACCCTTTTCTATATAAATAGTGTCTAAACTGCTTCACGGCCCACACAATAGCTAAACATTCTTTTTTCGTTGTGCTGTAATTTACTTCTGCACTATTTAAGATTCTGCTTATGAAAATGTATAGGTAATTCCTTTCCTAAGTGCTCTTGCGATAGAACCGCTCCTATCCCTAAATTACTGGCATCCGTTGTTGCCACGAACTGTTTATTGAAATCTGGGTATTGCAGTAACGTAAGTTTTTTTAATAATCTTTTTAATTCGTCAAAACTTTTAGAATGTTCTTCCAAATATGAAGGGAATAATAAATAAAACAACAAAAGGGTTATGTTACTGATTACTTTATTTAGGTGATGTTATCAGCTTGACAGTCGGACGTCGCTAAGCCGCATTGATACTGATCGATAGAACATGACGTCACAGATTGGCCATCCTATCTTCGATCATGTCCTCAGGATCCGAGTCGTTATATGTGTCCTCGAATAGATTTTCTGGGAGCGCACACCACCTCTTCATCTTCTCTGATGCCATTACAGTGCTGAATCTCGCTGATTTCGCTGCATCCCTGGAATGTCTTCTACCACATAGCGATCGTTCGGCAGGGCCTTGGTAACTAGGTAGGGTCCTCGGTAAAGTGGTTCCAGTTTGCAAGACGTACCAGTTGCACAAGCCTCATTTTCGATCAGGACAAGTTCGTCTACCTTATACTGCAGCGGTTTGCGATGTGTCTTATCAAAATGAACCTTCTGACTACGTTGATATTTCACGTTGTTCTGCATTGCTTCGCCCCTACGTTGGGTCATCCCTTCAGCATCTATACTTGATTTCTTACCTAACTCTGCCACAGCTTGTCTCCCACTATGAACCTAGGAATGTGAGAGAACAGTAATTCATGAGGGCTTACCTTTGTTGTCGAGTTCTTCACAGTGTTGAGACTCCGCTGAATCCTCCTAAGGTGGCTGGTCCAATGCTGAGACTTCTCGGTTGTGTGGACGCATTGCAGTGAAGATAGAATCGTGCAGTTGCACCTTTCTACCTGGCCATTTAGCCTGGGTGTCCTAACTGCATTTTTCACATGCTGAATGTCATTATTATGCTTTAGCAGTGAAAGCTGTACCGCAGTCGGAGATCATCCTTCTTGGCGTACCAAAATAGCCGCTTATTTCAGTTCAATCAAGCACCTGTCAAGCTTCGATTCACCCAGCTTGTCCATATCTTTGGCAAAACACTCACGGTAAGTTGCCACGAGGCCATCCAACGTCTGGCTCTCCGGTTCCTCGATGTCCCCGATGTCCATGATGTATTAGTAGACGAGACTTCGGAGTCATCTATCGATTGTTGGGGTTCTCCGCTTGTTGCATATCTAATCGAGAGCTTCTTGAAGGATTTCACCAGTACTACTTGTTGTTGGTGCAATAGCTTACGCCCAATCATCATAGCGTATGGTTGGGAGTCGTCTGGCACGATAAGAATTTCGTACTACGACTTGTGGTAGTGTATTGGATACCGCCGTCCTCAGCAACCGATTTGCGAAACGTTACGCAATCGCTTCCCAGATATATGAACGCTTCTATTTCGCAGCCGTTGACGCGTGCCTTCTGGATATACTCCGTCTCCTGTTCCTTAACCACATTAATTTGGCGATATGGAAGTCTCGTCGGCCTTACCTTTCTCTCCCCACCATGGAGCAAGTTCCGCTGTATTGGACAATTACGTCGAAAATGCCCCGTTTGTTGACACTGGAAACACTTGGCTTCATTTCCCGCCTTATTTGTGCAATCAATTTGGGCAGTTCGTAGGCTGGCTATTCAGCGCACTTCCTATATGGATATTTATCGCCATAAAGACTTCCCGGCACTCGTCATCTGCCATCCCTTGGATAACATACTTAATTAGAGACCCATCTCCAACATTTCCCCTCGAAGCAATGTTCTTCATTTCGAAGACAAACTCTTCAGTATCTTTGCCTGCTTTCTGTTTTCTCGCCCGGAGTTGGTCATAGATGTTTGCCTGATCGTCCGTCGCCGTTAACCGCTGCTACTCCAAGGTTTTGATGCGCCTGCCAGCCTCACTGCAGCCGCCATCAGCACATGCCTTTCACCCAGCTGATAAATTCTCTGCGGCTCTTTTATCTTCCTTGCCCATGCCTCTGAAGACAATCCGCACATGTTTCTGGGATTGAATTCGGGTATAATGTCTGCTACATCGCGAACCATGTAGAAATTTCTCGATCACCGTCCGCTGTCATTTTTGGCCATCAGACGTGACCCCCCGAGATCGCTGATGCTCCAGCTACGTAGCCACCCGTGGGCAGAGTTGCCTTCGCGAGTTCAACTTTCAGACGTTGTAGCTCCCAGCGTAACTCTTCCACTTCACTTGGCCCCACAGCACTTGCCTTCTCAACGGTTTCACTTCTTACTGCCAACATTTTCCCACTATCTAAATCCATCTAATTAACCAGACGATCCACCAAATCGTCCTTTACTCCCACTTGATTCAAGTTGCGAGCTTTAAGTATTCGGCTTAGATCATCCACTGTTAAGGCCCAATACTCAGCTCTAAGCTTATCTTTCTCCACCGCGTACCGACTGACTATCCACGCAGCCACAAAAAAAAAGAAAAACAATCGCTAACTTAGGACTCGATGATCGTGATTAATTTAGACCACCACCACTGAACTATCTGTTCCGCTAATCGAAGACCCAGCAATATATTCTGTGCTGACCGTCGCGTCGCATAAACTTCCTGTAATAACCTATCATTCCCAGAAAGCTTTTAATTTCCGTTGGATTCTTAGGTTCCTGTAACCTGTCAATAGCCTTTACCTTTTCTATGTTAGGAAGTAACCCATTTCTAGTAATTAGATGACCTAGATATTCGACCTCCTCCTTCATGAATTCAGATTTGTCTATCTGAATTTTCAAATTCGCTTCTTTTAACCTTTGAAATGCATTTGCAAGCCTTTCGTTGTGTTCTCGTAGATCTTTGCCATAAACTACTATACCGTCGATATAGACAAAACATTGGTTTCCCTGTAAATTGGTTAAAATATTATTCATCATTCGTTGGAAGCATGCTGGAGCACTTTTTAGACCAAAAGGCATTCGTGTATACTCGAAATGCCCGTAAGGTGTACGAGTAGAAAAAGCCGCCTTTCCATACTCTCCGTACTTGGAACCTAGGTGAAATCCAGATTTTAAGTCGAGGATAGTGAAACATCTAGTACCTCCTCGCTGATCTAAGACTTCCGTAGTATTTGGAATTGGATAATTGTCTGAGATAGTTATATCGTTTAATTTTCTACAGTCCATAACGATTCTCCACTTTGCTTTTCCGCTAGCTTCCGATTTCTTTGGTACTACCCATAATGGACTAGACCATGGAGAAATGTTGTGTCTAATTATTCCTTCTTCGAATAACTGCTCTATTCACTTCATTTTCGTGTATCTTGGTATACCGATACGTTTTCGCTTTGATGATGTTCTATAACAGACGCTTCTGTAACGGAGAATATCTAGATTTTCTCTTATTATTTTCCTTAGGGTTTTCAATTCTAATTCGTTCTCTATATGACTCATAGTTTTTTTCCATAATTTTTCAAATCTGTCGTTTCTACCTGACTTTTTCATTGAAACTAAATCTATTTCGTTTTCTTGTGTCATACATCCTTAACGTTTTACTACAGCGTCATTAAGGTTAGGAATTTCATTTCCGAAAATAGAATGTCTTGGGTGACTATTTTCTATGATATCTCCTTATATGAGAATATTGATTTCTTTAAAATATCTAGTGAAACGTGTATGCATATCTTCTCTATCATATCTATTACATTCGTTACTCTTATTACAGTTTATCTCTTTTATTTTGTTTACTTCACGTTCTTCCAAATCTTCATTAAATATTAGATTCGTCGTAATCTCATTATCGTATGTTAGTTTCAATTCAATTCAATATTCAATTCAATACAATTTTTATTCATTTCCAACTTAAGAATTCAAAATAACATTAATACAATAAGAGTAGAATAGAAATCGAACAAAATAGAGATCATTCTATAACTGTTAGCAGTTAGAGTTGAATGACCCTCGATAATTTGATATACAAAAGTAAAAAGTTCTAATGTGGGGTAAATCAGTAAGTAATCATTATAATGCAAAATAAAAAAAAAAAGAGAATTAAACATATGAGTAACGATTTAGCAAGACATTGTAAAGTAATAAGTAATAAAAGTGCAAATAATTGAATCTAAATTAAGATACAGTTCGTAGAAATAATTCAAAGTGAGCACAGTCTAATGAAAATAACCAATCCTTTACGTTTTTTTTTAAATAATTTAAAATTCGGAATTATTCTGATAGGAAAAGGTAATTTGTTGAACGAAATTGGTGCAGTTATGGTGTAGAAATGAGTATATTTGGAACTGTGTGTAAAGCCATATTATTTACTTTCCTCACACTTATTTAGCTTCTAGAAAATCTATTGGGAGTGTTACCGCTTCGTTTATAGAACTCTCTCAGAACTTTAAAAATATGGAGATGTCTTAGAGGGAGAAACCTCAATTCTTGAAATAGCGGCCAACTGCTCGTACTAGCGAAGCGGCTTCTACCCGAGATTATTCTTATTAAGTGCTTTTGGGCTGTCACTAGAGAATCAAAGCTGTTCGCGTAAGCTCCTCCCCAACTTGTAATGCCATATTGCAGTTTTGACTTAGCTAGACCATAATAAACCATAGGTAGAACTGTTTTAGAACAGTATTAAGAGATACAACTTACGTGTCACAAGCATCATACATTATTTTAATAAATGAATGTGATCTTCCAGTTTAAACTAAAATCAATTAAGAGGCCAAGATATTTATATTTATTTACAGATTCGATTTTAAAGCAACTTATCTTACATTTAATGTTACTGTTGAAATTATTTTTGCCGCAAATATGCAGAGGTAAATTAAATCGTTCACAATCATGAGAATGAAAAAATAAATTGTAGTCGATTAAGACATTACCAGATGACTTAAAAATCATCAATTTAATTTTTTCATTAATTGTTAATTTATGAAACGTAAACCACAATCTCAATTTTTTTAAATCTTCTTCTATCTTGGTAATGCACTGAAATGAAGAATTGTTTTGGTACACGAAGGCTACATCATCAGCGAATGCAGTGGAGATACCATTGAAATTTTGTTTAAAAAGGGAGTTGATATATATCACAAATAAAAGTGGACCGAGAACAGAACCTTATGGGACTCCATTATCTAGAATTCGAAATCTGCTGAAGGATCCAGTTATTTTCCTTTCTTTAAGGTATGAATGAAACCAATTGAATGCAGTACCCCTGAAACCAGCATTAAATAGCTTGCGTAGAAGCAAATCGCGGTCGATCATGTCAAATGCTTTAGTCAGGTTTTTGAATAGAGCCATTGAGGAATTAGAACGATCAATTCCTTCATATAAGTGGGAGCATACTCTAAGTATAGCATCTTCTGTTGACTTGCCAGATCTAAATCCAAATTGGTTGATTGCAAAAAATAGATTCTTTTCCAAAAAAGAAACAATCCGACACTTAAGTAATTTCTCAAAATGTTTGGAGAAAGTTGAAAGTAGGGAAATGGGTCTATAATCACCTACTTTTTTACGTCTACCTTTTTAAGAAACGGGAATAACTTCTGGACATTTCAGAGACCGAGGGAAACAACCACTAAGAACACTCATGTTAAATAAATGGCTCAATACATCAACTACATAATATACAACTTTCTTTAAAACAAGGTTAGATATACCATCGGTGGTACACGATCTTTTATTTTCCAAAGATTGTATTAGCTTAATAATTTCTCCCGGTGTAATAGAGTCGAAATCAAAACTATTAGCCTACGCGCTGTCTTCAAGAAGATTCGACGCTATGTTACAATGGTAACTGTTACACAGTTTAATGGAGGGTTTTAACTTCAACAAAATACTCATTGAATTGATTTGCAATATCGTTTGGATCAGAAATACGAATACCAATTATCTCTAAATTATACGTTTCTACAGATTTGCTATCCTTTCCTAAAATGCTGTCAAATAACGTCTACTCTTCTTTAGGTTTACCTTTGACTCCTTGAAACTTACACGTATAGAAGTGATCCCGCGTTTCCACAAACTTTAGTCTTAACTTTTTCGCATATTTTCTCGAAGTATTTCATAAGTTTTTTGTTCTGGGGATGTTTAGTGCATTTGACAGCGAATAAGTTCTTTTTATTAACTAATTTCAAAAGTTCATCAGTCATCCATGGTTTAATAAACCTTTTAGTACAAAAACCCTTCGGAGTAACAAAAGTGCAGGCATCAATATGTTTTTTTTAAAATGATTTAGAATATCTCAAAAGCAACAGAAGAATTGGACTCTGAATAGACAGGTTCCCAGAATTCATATTTAAGACATTCATTCAAGGTGCTGTAGTTAATGCTAAGCTTATCGCTGGGGTGATGATTTGGGCGGTTAGGGTCAACAGATATAACACAATTGAGAATATGATGGTCAGAAACATTCAAACCCAAAACATCACTGCTGAAAGCAATCTTGTTTTGATGTGAACTCTGGTAAAAATGTGGTCAAAACAATTTTGTGTAGAGTTAGTTACACGAGTAGCTATGTTAATAAGGCTCTGAAAACTATATTTTCATTCAAAATTTTTTGTAACTCGTCAATAAAAAAACGTTTACTAAATTCGTGTAGCCTATAAACGCACAGTATTGTATAAAGTTCATTTTCAAATTCAACCGACAGTTTAACATCATCAGCACTACAAATATCAATCGCAGTACAATTATACTCATATCCATTTCTGGGGTAGGGGTCTACTCGCTAATTTTTTTTTTTGGCAATTTATCATTTCGCAATTTGTTGTCTTGCATTTCAACAACTCGCATTTTGTTTTTTCCTAGATTTTATTTGGCAAATTCTTATTTAGGCTTGTAATTATTTGACCTTAATATATTCTGCTTTTTGATAAGTGAGCGTTTTCTTGATAAGCTTTACTTATTTCGAAATCTCGAAAAATTTGGTTGGGTACAATTGTAAATGTTTGTTGTCTGGCAGGCGCCTGTACCTTAACAGTACTTTCACACTATGAGACATCTCTTCGACTCATAACCGGACCGCCTTCGGCCTCACATGCAGGTGCTCAGAGCACCGCTACGCGGCGTGTAACCAAACACCAAGTTTTTCATTTCGAAACTACACTTTGAGACACAGCCGGCGTTTTCAAAACCAATGAATGTCAAGTGTCATTTTTCCAATTACATAAACGACAATACTCCAAAATGGGAATTAACAGTTAGCGAAATAAATTCCTTCAAAACAACAAATTGCTGCCTAATCATAAGCAAAATGTAAAAGCGCGGGAAAAGTATTGCGAAATGATCTCGTCGCGAGATAAATCAAAGACTGAATGAAAATTTTCGAAACAAACAAAATTTGTTTCGATAAATGCGAAGTAATATTTGCGAAATAAATTTTGTCGAAAAGACAGGCACCCCATTTTTGACATAGACAACTACACCTCCAGACGCATAGGAATTGTTACATTTACCAAAGATTGTATAATCCCGAATATTATACAAACCCAATCGTTCTCGTAAATCTAAATAACAATTACCATAATTATTAAGGGAAGTTTAGTGAGCGGCTCGAATGTCGAGATTCTATCGATTAGGATTTTTCATATTTCTGCTTCTCGCTTCATTCGTATTTTACTGTGTCTCTGCTTCATTCTTTTTTTTTCTCAGCGTCGAGTGCGCATCGTAAAATTTCTATATTACCACGGCAACCACCAGCGAGAAACAGAAATATCAAGAATCCCTCTACCTGGTCTCTTCCGCACGATACGCACTTGACGCTGAGAAAAAATGAATGACGCAAATGAAAACAATTACGAACGAGGCAAAAGAAAAGACACGAAAGTCTTTCAGATTCTTCTACACGGAGTACCTCCTCCACTTTTCACCTCCCTTTCCTAAAAATTTGGTGTCTTTCATTTCGAGTTTCCGCGTGTAATAGTGCTCATACCAGAGGTGGAAGAGTTTACGTATGAGCCAGCCAAGCAGAGAAAACGCTTTTAATTAATACAACAATGCATACTGGAAATGATCATCGTGATTCGTAAGCTATTCTCGACGCAGTATTATCTTAATTTGCTTTATTATTTTGCTTTCTTTTTTATTTTGCTCTTTAATACTATATTTATTTGCCAAACCTCTGGGTGTTTTGCCTTCTGTCTTTTGTAGGGGTACATTTTTCTTTGAATTCTTTAAAAATGATTAACAACAATGTATCTGCTATCGATGACGTAAACATGAACTTACGTGTCGTGTTAAATATTTTGTGTAACCAGGCTAGTTGACTTCGGGTTTGCCACATTAATGCACAAAGTCTATACCCAAAAAATGTTTAGTTTAGATACTTTTTGAAAGGTCTAGTATTGACATTATTTGTATTACGGAAGCTTGGTTTCAAACTGATTTTCCTGATATTTCGTATCATGTACGTAAAAGGCTACAAGTTGTTTCGCACTGACAGGAGTAATCGAATTGGTGGTGAGATAGTTATCTACATACGGAATTGCATTAATTTTAAAAGTGTCGCTTCATCGGATGTTGCATCTCCAATTGAGTATAGTCTTAGTTTAGTATATACCTATATGTAGGCCCAACAAAACCATTGACGTGTCACCACTCTTTTCAACGCTAGAGAATACATCTTCCCTTTATAAAGAAATTATTGTGTGTGGTGACCTCAATTGAAATCTACTTAAGCAAGAGTCGAGATTATTTTTGGAACGTATAAACATCCTAGGCTTAGAACCATTGAATATAAATAATCCAACTCACTTTATGGGCTCAGCGGCTACCCCGTTGGACCTGTTTCTGGTTATTAACCCTCACAACACCTTGCTCTATTCTCAGTTATCAGGACTTGCATTTTCCAAACATGATCTCCTCTTTGTAACCTTAAAAATATATATACTAAAAATACCTATCACGTATGAGTATAGGGACTTTAGGTGACTTAACTTAAATCTGTTGAAGGAACACAATTTGTGCATGAATTGGCAGCAAATTTATTTCATGACCTCTCCCACTGATCAGGTCAACTGTCTGGAGGAAATTATCAAGAGTCTATTTAGCGAACATGTTCCACTCAAAAGAAGACATCTGCAAAATGAGCAAGTTCATGGTTTTGTCCTGAAATTGAAAAAAAAAAAAATATGAAGCAGAGAAACGAGCTTTACGATTCGGTTCGTAGGTTGATAAATAGTGTGGGCATCCTTGTCAGGGAAGCTGAGAACCGATTTTATTCTAAATGATTTGAAAAAAACTTGCCATAAAAAATTGTATGGAAAAACATTCGGGCTAGGTGTAGGTCGGCAAAAATATCAATGTCTTAATGCCCTCAATCCAGACATTATGAACGCTAAGTTTGCCCAAGTTGAGCGCCCATTTCACTAAACCCTACCAGTGTAATTTTAAATTTAATACAATGGATAAAACTGACGTAGTAAGAGCTGTACTCATAATAAAATCAAGAGCTAAGGGATTAGATGATTTTCATCTCCAATTCATAAAGATATTACTACCACATATTCTGCCTACTCCAACGCACATATTCAGCACAATTATCCTAACTAAAACTTTTCCACTTGCATGAAAGGTAGCAAAAGTTATACCCATTGTAAAGAAGGAAGCCACTCGTTTATCCCCATCTGAATTTAGGCCGATATCTACTCGTATACTCCCATTTTTGTCTAAGACTATGGAAAAAATATTGCATGAGCAAATCTCCAGCTATATAACATATAAAAGAAACTCTTGAGCATTCATCAGTCTGGTTTTAGGCAACAGAACAGTTGTATTTCGGTTGTCCTAAAAGTTACGAATGATCTTAGACGTGGCATGAATAACGATCTTGTTTCGTTCCTGGAACTCCTTAACTTCTCAAAGGCATTTGACACAGTAAACCACAGAATACTCGTCTCCAAAATAAAGTATCAATTTCGCTTTTCCGACACCGCTGCCGATTTGACGCTATCCTACCTCAGCGGAAGAAGTCAAGCCTTCACTGAATTAGAGTCAGGAGTACCGCAAGTATCAATACTAGGGCTGTTACTATTTTCCATATTTATAAATGATCATCCGCTCACTGTTGAATTCTCATCATTGCTTATGTATGTATGCTGAAGATGTGCACATTTATTTAAGTTGCAAATTAGGTATGGTCGAAGATGGGGTTGATAAATTAAACTCTGACCTTATAAATATTATGCACTAGTCCAAAGCCAATAAGCTTGTATTAAATCAAAAAAAAAATCTAAGTGTATAGTTATTTATAGAAATAATCTTGACCTTAGCTTCTTTCCACCTATTTATCTGAGTAATACTTTACTAAACACGTCGAAAAAACCAAAAATCTAGGCATATGGTTTAATGACACACTTAATTGGAGCTACCACGTTCGGTTGGTAATCGGTAAAATTTACGGCTGCTTACGAAGCTTGTCCCCCTCCAAAAGTTTTACACCTCAACGCATTCGATTAAGCATTGCAAAAAGCATAATAATGCCAATAAATTTCTATGGGTACGGAATTTTTGCAGTCTCAACTTGGTCAAAAAGAAACCTTACCGTAGCTTTTAATAACGTTGTCAGATACATTTATAATCTTAATCCCTTTAATCATATATCGACCCTATAGAAAAATGTATGAGGATGTAGCCTCGCTACATATATTAAATACTGGGCCCTTAAAACTATTTGATAAAATTGAATTTCCTGTATCAAATCGCTCCTTTGTTTTTGCGCAACCGAGATCTAGATGCACTACTGCAGAACGTCAATTTTTTGTTTACGTCATAAAGCAATGGAACTTCTTACCCCTCGACATTAGAAAGCTCGGCTTTCAATACATTTTGGAGCAGTTTTATTAAGGTATAAAGCAGATAATTTTTAATTTTTGAACTTTATCTTATTTATAATTTTTAATTTTTTAATTTAAACCTATTTATAAATCTCTAATTTATAATACATACTTTATTTTTCTTTTGTCATTAATCATTCTTTAATTTTCTCCTTTATTATTATTATTATTATATTAAATTTTTGTAACTTTTTGCGTTTTAAGACTTTGTCTATTATAAAAGTTGTGCCTATATAAATAAATGAAATGAGATGAAATGAAATAAAATAACCCTCGTCGATCAACAAGTAGATAAAGTACATCTGTCACCAAGCACCAGAGCTTTTAAAAATGAGAAACACTCCTCATCAGACTCCAGAGCTTCTCAAGCTGAACAGCGTTGGTCGTCAGGCTCCATAATTTTTTAAATTATCTTCAGTTTTAGTTAGCTTTTTATTTTTCTTGAATCTAACATCTGTAGAAATATTAGCCTCTCTCATAAAAATTATGTTAATTTTCAGTAAACCGTTGACTACTTCTATCTCGACTGCTGTAGGTTTTTTCGTTTTGTCACTCTTACCTTGGTTATCTCCTCAAAACTCTTTACTGTTTCTGAACACCACCGAAGGTGGAAGTCTCATAATAATAGAAAACTTTTTCATAAAACCCGTGTGATGCTAAATGTCTTTTGCAAAAGGTATTCCGGTCTTTATAAAGAAATTATTGTGTGTGGTGACCTCAATTGAAATCTACTTAAGCAAGAGTCGAGATTATTCTTGGAACGTATAAACATCCTAGGCTTAGAACCATTGAATATAAATAATCCAACTCACTTTATGGGCTCAGCGGCTACCCTGTTGGACCTGTTTCTGGTTATTAACCCTCACAACACCTTGCTCTATTCTCAGTTATCAGGACTTGCATTTTCCAAACATGATCTCCTCTTTGTAACCTTAAAAATATATATACTAAAAATACCTGTCACGTATGAGTATAGGGACTTTAGGTGACTTAACTTAAATCTGTTGAAGGAACACAATTTGTGCATGAATTGGCAGCAAATTTATTTCATGACCTCTCCCACTGATCAGGTCAACTGTCTGGAGGAAATTATCAAGAGTCTATTTAGCGAACATGTTCCACTCAAAAGAAGACATCTGCAAAATGAGCAAGTTCATGGTTTTGTCCTGAAATTGAAAAAAAAAAATATGAAGCAGAGAAACGAGCTTTACGATTCGGTTCGTAGGTTGATAAATAGTGTGGGCATCCTTGTCAGGGAAGCTGAGAACCGATTTTATTCTAAATGATTTGAAAAAAACTTGCCATAAAAAATTGTATGGAAAAACATTCGGGCTAGGTGTAGGTCGGCAAAAATATCAATGTCTTAATGCCCTCAATCCAGACATTATGAACGCTAAGTTTGCCCAAGTTGAGCGCCCATTTCACTAAACCCTACCAGTGTAATTTTAAATTTAATACAATGGATAAAACTGACGTAGTAAGAGCTGTACTCATAATAAAATCAAGAGCTAAGGGATTAGATGATTTTCATCTCCAATTCATAAAGATATTACTACCACATATTCTGCCTACTCCAACGCACATATTCAGCACAATTATCCTAACTAAAACTTTTCCACTTGCATGAAAGGTAGCAAAAGTTATACCCATTGTAAAGAAGGAAGCCACTCGTTTATCCCCATCTGAATTTAGGCCGATATCTACTCGTATACTCCCATTTTTGTCTAAGACTATGGAAAAAATATTGCATGAGCAAATCTCCAGCTATATAAAATATAAAAGAAACTCTTGAGCATTCATCAGTCTGGTTTTAGGCAACAGAACAGTTGTATTTCGGTTGTCCTAAAAGTTATGAATGATCTTAGACGTGGCATGAATAACGATCTTGTTTCGTTCCTGGAACTCCTTAACTTCTCAAAGGCATTTGACACAGTAAACCACAGAATACTCGTCTCCAAAATAAAGTATCAATTTCGCTTTTCCGACACCGCTGCCGATTTGACGCTATCCTACCTCAGCGGAAGAAGTCAAGCCTTCACTGAATTAGAGTCAGGAGTACCGCAAGTATTAATACTAGGGCTGTTACTATTTTCCATATTTATAAATGATCATCCGCTCACTGTTGAATTCTCATCATTGCTTATGTATGTATGCTGAAGATGTGCACATTTATTTAAGTTGCAAATTAGGTATGGTCGAAGATGGGGTTGATAAATTAAACTCTGACCTTATAAATATTATGCACTAGTCCAAAGCCAATAAGCTTGTATTAAATCAAAAAAAAAATCTAAGTGTATAGTTATTTATAGAAATAATCTTGACCTTAGCTTCTTTCCACCTATTTATCTGAGTAATACTTTACTAAACACGTCGAAAAAACCAAAAATCTAGGCATATGGTTTAATGACACACTTAATTGGAGCTACCACGTTCGGTTGGTAATCGGTAAAATTTACGGCTGCTTACGAAGCTTGTCCCCCTCCAAAAGTTTTACACCTCAACGCATTCGATTAAGCATTGCAAAAAGCATAATAATGCCAATAAATTTCTATGGGTACGGAATTTTTGCAGTCTCAACTTGGTCAAAAAGAAACCTTACCGTAGCTTTTAATAACGTTGTCAGATACATTTATAATCTTAATCCCTTTAATCATATATCGACCCTATAGAAAAATGTATGAGGATGTAGCCTCGCTACATATATTAAATACTGGGCCCTTAAAACTATTTGATAAAATTGAATTTCCTGTATCAAATCGCTCCTTTGTTTTTGCGCAACCGAGATCTAGATGCACTACTACAGAACGTCAATTTTTTGTTTACGTCATAAAGCAATGGAACTTCTTACCCCTCGACATTAGAAAGCTCCGCTTTCAATACATTTTGGAGCAGTTTTATTCAGGTATAAAGCAGATAATTTTTAATTTTTGAACTTTATCTTATTTATAATTTTTAATTTTTTAATTTAAACCTATTTATAAATCTCTAATTTATAATACATACTTTATTTTTCTTTTGTCATTAATCATTCTTTAATTTTCTCCTTTATTATTATTATTATTATATTAAATTTTTGTAACTTTTTGCGTTTTAAGACTTTGTCTATTATAAAAGTTGTGCCTATATAAATAAATGAAATGAGATGAAATGAAATAAAATAACCCTCGTCGATCAACAAGTAGATAAAGTACATCTGTCACCAAGCACCAGAGCTTTTAAAAATGAGAAACACTCCTCATCAGACTCCAGAGCTTCTCAAGCTGAACAGCGTTGGTCGTCAGGCTCCATAATTTTTTAAATTATCTTCAGTTTTAGTTAGCTTTTTATTTTTCTTGAATCTAACATCTGTAGAAATATTAGCCTCTCTCATAAAAATTATGTTAATTTTCAGTAAACCATTGACTACTTCTATCTCGACTGCTGTAGGTTTTTTCGTTTTGTCACTCTTACCTTGGTTATCTCCTCAAAACTCTTTACTGTTTCTGAACACCACCGAAGGTGGAAGTCTCATAATAATAGAAAACCTTTTCATAAAACCCGTGTGATGCTAAATGTCTTTTGCAAAAGGTATTCCGGTCTGTTTGTTGTCCATCTCAATGCTCAAAATTTAAACAAATATGGAGATGAATAAGATCAAAATTGAGGACTGAAATTTGCATTTCCTAGACATGGTTTAACCCGGACTTGAAAGACAAAGTGTATGACTTTGTTAGGGAAAACATTCCGAGCAAGTTAATTCATGATTCGAATGCCAATGACATTATTAAATACCTTCTGATTGAAATTATTTGTGGCTTTGATAAATGCCTAGTTGGTGTTGTCTACAAGCGTGCATGGATAACAGATACCACTGTCATCACAAATTTACTCAAAAACAATGGGCTGAATAATAACCACTTGATAATTTCAGTATCATAAATCTCCTCGATAGTGGAATCTACCAGTTTAAGGATAGTCTAAACACGTTACATATTTTTCCAGTAAATAAGTCCGTGCCACTAACTCTACCCTCCTCGATGGCAATCTAGCAAATAGATTAGACTATACAAACTTCTATGGTTAGCTGGATGTTCCCGGGTTCTCACATCGTGATCTTATTTTTATTTTCTATGACATTTCTCTGCTAAGGTAGTGTTAGAAGTTACCTTGCGGAGCACAGCACGTTTGCTAACGGTAGTATATCGGATTTTCTTGATTCGAAGGCCGGTGTCCCAAAGGGATCTATTATAGGACCATTACTTTTCTCTCTTTTCAACAACGATATACCTTCAATCCTAAAATGTGTAGTTTGTAAAGAAAAATCATTCCCGAAATAAATAAAAAGTTGAGATTTACCACCTCAGAAGTGGAATTATAAAAAAAAAACAAGGGCAAATAATATTTCGAGTCGGTTTTCTGTTACTTCCGCATAATCTTGTGTACTGTACACATCTCCGAAGACGACGCCTACTCCGTTGAAAAGTGGCTCACGGATTTGCAAAATGCCGTTTATTTAAGCCAGTGTTCAGACCACTTTAAATATATAGCAATGCGCCGTCTACTAACGGGAACGGCGGCCATTTTCTTGCGAAATTCGACAGCAACAAGTTACGAGGAACTCTAATGTGCATTACTCAAGCAACTCAGGTGCCGTGTTACAATTAACGACGTGTATAAGTAACCGCAAAAAAGACATTGCCTCGTAGGAAAAAAAATAATCAGTTATACACTCTCTGTGCAAGATATTGCAGTTCAGGCAAACATGGAAGTGAATAACGCCATATATGCAATAATTGAGGAATAATTGATCAATACTGTACACCGCCCAAAGCTTAGATGAACTCCAGGAACTCCTCTTGATCTACGAGAAAAAAAAGAACGAGTGACAATAACCCATTGATGTCCACACAGCAGTCCAAACAAACTAGAGCACCAGCAACCGCTCCTTTAGTGCGCTGCTTAACCGGTTCTCAATACGGACATATTTCAGTCCGAAACCGAAACGTGCAATTGGGTCGAGTTTTTGATGTAGCAGCAACCAGCCAGTGAACCAGGTGAACATCGTGAAACAAGAGGGCAATGACATCCAGCGTATTTAACGAAATGGAAATGTAAGTATTACTTTTCCAAATCGAGGCTTGAGATACGAACGACCACTAAAGTGTACATTTTTGATTGACAATGGCAGTCCAGCCATCTTCATTACTAAAGATCTTGTTCCGTTCGACGCGTCTTATTGTTCATGAGTTCATTTAAACTATTATACTTTAAATGGTGAAAAAATCAAAACCTTCGGTAAGGTAGAGTGTAACATTTCATTATTAAATAAAACTAACGCTATGTCTTTAATTATAGTTGGAAATCAACTTTTGCCTTTTTCCTTGACCGAGATAAAGATATTTGATATATATTTTTATATGACTGACTCTTGTATTGAAGACAGTAATGAATTAAAAGAACAAAACAACATTGTTCGTTTGTTTTCATCTAATGACGTCGCTCAAGCCTCGAACAAACCTATAGATAACGATTACTTAAGAAAATATAATAACTTAGATAGCACTCGCGTTCATGATCCTCGTTGCGGTTATGGGAACCATATTGATGAAAGCCAGTCACTTTCTGCCGAATTGCCTCCCGAGTGTTTAGCGAAGGATTGCTCTAATATTTATCAAGTAGAAGAATCGCCTAGTGATGTATTGTCTGATTGGCTGCCTTCCGAGTGTGTATTAGAGGATGAGACTATCCCATAGATATTGTAGACTATAAAAGGGAGAGTGAGGATTGGGATATAAATCTTTTATTATTAAGAAGTGAACTGACGGACGTTCGAAATATAATTTCTGATTGTTGCATCAACTGTCCAAGAGAGAATAATAATAATTCGTTCGAAATGAACATACATCTGATCAACACATATACTCTTCTTCCTCGTAGAATGTTTGAACGAGGCAAAGAAGAGACGCCTAGAATTACTAAAAACTTATTGAAACGTGGAATTATCCGCCCTAGCTGTTCGCCATATGCATCGCCTGTAGTACTGGTTAATAAGAAAAATGGCCAAACTCGAATATTTATAGATTATAGGTATTTGAATAAGATTACAGTTAGAGACAACTACCCTCTGCCATTGATTAAAGACTGCCTGGAGTATTTGGGGGGGGGGGATGTATTTTACCTTACTGGACCTAAAAAATGGTTTCCACCAAGTGAAACTAACCTCTTTTGTTTTAAAGGATTTTGTCGATAAAGGCTTACTAATCGTTTATATGGATGACATATTGCTCGCATTGGCAGATCTTCCGGAGCATCTCAACCTATAAGAACAAGTTTTGCAAATACTGGCAAAGCACGAACTTGAACTTAACTTTTCCAAGTGTAAACTTTGTCAAAACGAAATCCAATATTTAGGTTATGACGTCAGCAATGAAGGTAACCCTTATCCTTAATAAAATATCACTCGCATAGCCCGATGGGACTTTCCGAGGTCATCTTGAGAGTGAATCATTAGAACACTATGATATCAGAGGTCATCTATATTTTTATGTTCGGAGAGAAATGGAAAATAATGTGATTAGACTCATTCATGAAAAGATAGGCCATATGGGAGTAAGTAAAACCTGTGATCAAGTGGAAATACACCACTGGTTTTCTGGTCTAAGGTAGAAAAATTTATAAAAAATTGTTTGAAGTGCATAACATATTCGGCCCCAGTAAGCATAAACCAGAGAAATCTGCACAGTATTCCCAAAAAGCCAGTGCGTTTTGATACAATTCGCATCGGCTTTGATAAATGCCTAGTTGGTGTTGTCTACAAGCGTGCATGGATAACAGATACCACTGTCATCACAAATTTACTCAAAAACAATGGGCTGAATAATAACCACTTGATAATTTCTGTATCATAAATCTCCTCGATAGTGGAATCTACCAGTTTAAGGATAGTCTAAACACGTTACATATTTTTCCAGTAAATAAGTCCGTGCCACTAACTCTACCCTCCTCGATGGCAATCTAGCAAATAGATTAGACTATACAAACTTCTATGGTTAGCTGGATGTTCCCGGGTTCTCACATCGTGATCTTATTTTTATTTTCTATGACATTTCTCTGCTAAGGTAGTGTTAGAAGTTACCTTGCGGAGCACAGCACGTTTGCTAACGGTAGTATATCGGATTTTCTTGATTCGAAGGCCGGTGTCCCAAAGGGATCTATTATAGGACCATTACTTTTCTCTCTTTTCAACAACGATATACCTTCAATCCTAAAATGTGTAGTTTGTAAAGAAAAATCATTCCCGAAATAAATAAAAAGTTGAGATTTACCACCTCAGAAGTGGAATTATAAAAAAAAAACAAGGGCAAATAATATTTCGAGTCGGTTTTCTGTTACTTCCGCATAATCTTGTGTACTGTACACATCTCCGAAGACGACGCCTACTCCGTTGAAAAGTGGCTCACGGATTTGCAAAATGCCGTTTATTTAAGCCAGTGTTCAGACCACTTTAAATATATAGCAATGCGCCGTCTACTAACGGGAACGGCGGCCATTTTCTTGCGAAATTCGACAGCAACAAGTTACGAGGAACTCTAATGTGCATTACTCAAGCAACTCAGGTGCCGTGTTACAATTAACGACGTGTATAAGTAACCGCAAAAAAGACATTGCCTCGTAGGAAAAAAAATAATCAGTTATACACTCTCTGTGCAAGATATTGCAGTTCAGGCAAACATGGAAGTGAATAACGCCATATATGCAATAATTGAGGAATAATTGATCAATACTGTACACCGCCCAAAGCTTAGATGAACTCCAGGAACTCCTCTTGATCTACGAGAAAAAAAAGAACGAGTGACAATAACCCATTGATGTCCACACAGCAGTCCAAACAAACTAGAGCACCAGCAACCGCTCCTTTAGTGCGCTGCTTAACCGGTTCTCAATACGGACATATTTCAGTCCGAAACCGAAACGTGCAATTGGGTCGAGTTTTTGATGTAGCAGCAACCAGCCAGTGAACCAGGTGAACATCGTGAAACAAGAGGGCAATGACATCCAGCGTATTTAACGAAATGGAAATGTAAGTATTACTTTTCCAAATCGAGGCTTGAGATACGAACGACCACTAAAGTGTACATTTTTGATTGACAATGGCAGTCCAGCCATCTTCATTACTAAAGATCTTGTTCCGTTCGACGCGTCTTATTGTTCATGAGTTCATTTAAACTATTATACTTTAAATGGTGAAAAAATCAAAACCTTCGGTAAGGTAGAGTGTAACATTTCATTATTAAATAAAACTAACGCTATGTCTTTAATTATAGTTGGAAATCAACTTTTGCCTTTTTCCTTGACCGAGATAAAGATATTTGATATATATTTTTATATGACTGACTCTTGTATTGAAGACAGTAATGAATTAAAAGAACAAAACAACATTGTTCGTTTGTTTTCATCTAATGACGTCGCTCAAGCCTCGAACAAACCTATAGATAACGATTACTTAAGAAAATATAATAACTTAGATAGCACTCGCGTTCATGATCCTCGTTGCGGTTATGGGAACCATATTGATGAAAGCCAGTCACTTTCTGCCGAATTGCCTCCCGAGTGTTTAGCGAAGGATTGCTCTAATATTTATCAAGTAGAAGAATCGCCTAGTGATGTATTGTCTGATTGGCTGCCTTCCGAGTGTGTATTAGAGGATGAGACTATCCCATAGATATTGTAGACTATAAAAGGGAGAGTGAGGATTGGGATATAAATCTTTTATTATTAAGAAGTGAACTGACGGACGTTCGAAATATAATTTCTGATTGTTGCATCAACTGTCCAAGAGAGAATAATAATAATTCGTTCGAAATGAACATACATCTGATCAACACATATACTCTTCTTCCTCGTAGAATGTTTGAACGAGGCAAAGAAGAGACGCCTAGAATTACTAAAAACTTATTGAAACGTGGAATTATCCGCCCTAGCTGTTCGCCATATGCATCGCCTGTAGTACTGGTTAATAAGAAAAATGGCCAAACTCGAATATTTATAGATTATAGGTATTTGAATAAGATTACAGTTAGAGACAACTACCCTCTGCCATTGATTAAAGACTGCCTGGAGTATTTGGGGGGGGGGGGATGTATTTTACCTTACTGGACCTAAAAAATGGTTTCCACCAAGTGAAACTAACCTCTTTTGTTTTAAAGGATTTTGTCGATAAAGGCTTACTAATCGTTTATATGGATGACATATTGCTCGCATTGGCAGATCTTCCGGAGCATCTCAACCTATAAGAACAAGTTTTGCAAATACTGGCAAAGCACGAACTTGAACTTAACTTTTCCAAGTGTAAACTTTGTCAAAACGAAATCCAATATTTAGGTTATGACGTCAGCAATGAAGGTAACCCTTATCCTTAATAAAATATCACTCGCATAGCCCGATGGGACTTTCCGAGGTCATCTTGAGAGTGAATCATTAGAACACTATGATATCAGAGGTCATCTATATTTTTATGTTCGGAGAGAAATGGAAAATAATGTGATTAGACTCATTCATGAAAAGATAGGCCATATGGGAGTAAGTAAAACCTGTGATCAAGTGGAAATACACCACTGGTTTTCTGGTCTAAGGTAGAAAAATTTATAAAAAATTGTTTGAAGTGCATAACATATTCGGCCCCAGTAAGCATAAACCAGAGAAATCTGCACAGTATTCCCAAAAAGCCAGTGCGTTTTGATACAATTCGCATCGACCATTTAGGCCCATTACCTTCGCTGAAAAATAAGGGGAAGCACTTGTTAGTAGTAGTGGATGTTTGCACGAAACATGTTAAACTATACCCAGTTAACTCAGCAAGTACAAAAGAGGTTATAGAGTGTCTCAAAAAATACTTTCAGTACTATAGTCATCCTGGCAGAATAATTTCAGATCGAGATACATATTTCACCTCCTTGTAATTTAGTAAATTTTTGTTAGATGACAACGTAGCTCACATTAAGGTTGCAACGGGTTCTCCTCAAGCTAATTGACACGTAGAAAGAGTTAACCACAGGAGTAAATAAAAAGTTAATCCCGAAGTTTAGGGGCCCATATATTTCCCATAAACAGCTACCTAATGATAGATACATAATTAGAGACATTGAGACATGGCGTCGTCGAATGAAGACATATGAAACTTTGGAAAGAGAAAGATGACTAGATACAATTTTCTAAATAATCGTTTTGCAAAAGCAATACAAATAGTTTAAGCCTTATTGATAAGAATAACTTAACCAAACCTAATTTCTAAGACTGTAATTACTTATTTACTCTATGATCGTGGTCGATCAAATGTCAAAATGGCCGAGTTGTAATGTCCTTTTGGGAATACATCACATGCGAGTTGTAATGTCCATTGGGAACACATCCTGTGTGGTGTCCTCTTGGCAGCACCGACTCCGTCGAGTTTGGCCATGATGAAATAAAGTTACAGGCATTTTGGACGGCTATTCTGGTTTCTGGAGATCACGAGGTCATGTGACGAAAGAAAAGTGTGGTTGGTAAAGAAAAATCATTGGCAAAATAAATAAAAAGTTGAGATTTACAATTTTTTTTTTTTTTTGCTAAGATACGTTTATTTATATTTTAGTTTCAAATTTATCATTTAAATTGTGTCAAATTCCCACTTCTGAACTCTGTATAATTATAGATAATTGTGTATGATTAATAGAAATAAATTGAAATTGAAATTTAAGGTCCGTTCTGGAATGTACTGCATAATTACATAAAACATAATAATTCATAAATACAGGAATACCCCGATTTAAGTCGTTTCGGCGAAAGTCGTTTCACACTTAAATCGTTGTGAAATTCCCACTCCTACTCGATATACGACAACTCTGTTTCGCACTTCAAGCAATTACTAAAATTCGAATTTCATTCTCAGAGCCATAAAAAGGGGAATCCCGGAATATGGGATGACAGTTTTTTTTATGTTCAATTCCTTTAATATAAAATTATATTACATTGTTTTCGGTTGTGGTGAAATAAGGTTCTAATTTTTTGTTGTGAAGATAATGAGTGGAAAACGTAGTGCACGGGAATCTGCTGAAACCAGATCAAAATTCGAAAAAGCGCCACGCTACAAAATAAATTTGATGCTGATATGTTAAGACGCATAGATTCAGGTGAAAAGGTTACAACCATTTTACATTAAATCTGTAACGCACTACCGTGCATACAATTATAAAGAATGCCGACAATATTCGAGCAAGTGCGCAAGCCGGTATATCTAATTCATGTTCCATGATTACAAAGTCACTTAGTATGAATATGGAAGAAATGGAAAAACTACTAAGTACATGGATCGAAGATTTAAATGAGCGCTCAGCTCAGCGGAATACACTTTCCAAAAGTAAAGTGTAGTTGGTAATCACCCCGCCCAACACGATCGTTATCACCCATCGGCTTATCAGAAAAAAGCATGTACTACTTTAATGTACAATGTGCATATATATGTAAAATTAATTGGTCAATAAATAATATATGTACATTGTATGTGTGCATTACATTCTTATGCACATTCTAAACTACAAATTTTCCTTGATCCTTATTCATACATACAAATGTATATGCATTTAAATTTGATCCGATTTAAGTCATTTCAAGTTAAGACTTCATTTTCTGGAACGTAACCCTGTCGTAAATCGGGGTATTTCTGTAGAAATAACACTTCTGAAATGTCTCATTCAAGCAATACTGAAAAGAATCCTATCCCTCTGAACTTAGAATATAAATCGCCAAATCTATTTTCTATCAGCAAATGACACAAAACTGAGAAGAAAATTGTTAAACTCCAATAAATATGTTTGCTTTTCTGTGGAAAAGTCCAGTATCGATCAAATTGGAAACTCAGGGCGCTAGGCGACTACCTCCCTTGCCTTGCCCTAAGTTCGGCCCCGATGAACATGGTCCACTGAGTTAGCAGTTTTTCTTCTTTTTTTTATGAATAAATACTTTTTTTTTTAAGTAGCTGTATGCAACAGTGATTTTAAACAGTTGATTCAGAGAGTGTGTAAGTATATCAATATCAATACCAATAGAACTCCTTAAATATACATACATATATAGATGTGTAAATAAAAACATTAAAAGTACATAATACTTCACTCGCATGTAATCCTACTTAAATCATATTCGCGTTGTATTCACAATCAATGAAAAATTATCAATATGCTTTTATATCACTTAAAGCCCAATTGGAAACAATTGGAATGCTTAATCAATTTACTTTCATTTCAATTTAAATATTTCTTTCTCACCCGGTGGATAATTGAACGGCTTCCTCGTCGACTTAAATATAGAGTATATGATGAAACTAAAGAGTGTAGTCAAAAGAACTATAAATACACTCATTTTTAATACCGATTTTTCTTTCACATGAAACTCAATCGCACGAAAAATATTTTCCTCCAAATATGACATGCGTATGAAAAAACATGGAACGCTTTAAAACTAGTTCACTAACGCACGATCAAATCGTATCTGACTGCCACCTCCATCACTGATTAGTTTTGTTTAAGTCTTTGTTAGACAATGTTCAACTTCATTGATATGAGTATAGACTTACTTACCCTTGCACAGAAAGAAAAGCATATCGATAGTTAGTCTCTATATATTATTGAATATGGTGTATACACACGGCAGTAGATTAGGGGCATTAAATGATCCACTTTGGAACGAAAAATGCGAATGGAGACAACTTAATCAAATATTTTTTGCTTTCGTAGTTTTTTAGGTTATGGAGAAAAATTTAAACCACTTGCAGTTTGGGTCACTTTGAAAAAGCTTTCCAAAACTTGTAATCTTTCAAAAACTCCGAAATTCTAAATTTTACAGGGGGATCGAAAGTTTAACATTTAGTCAACCTTACTCTTAAAAGAGTATATTCGTATACGCTCTTTTTAAAGTTAGTCCTTATTTGCTCTTATTTTGTCCGCCTATTTTTTTTTTGTTCAGTTTTTATTTGCACCAATTGTAATAAATGCTGCCAGCTGGATACTGCTAGAATAGGTTGAACTGTCAAAGATATGTAAGACAGCAATAGGTTAGTCGAGCATGAACCATTGAAAGAGTAACAACAAGCAAATAAGTGCCGACAGTTATAAAACAATTGACACAACTTTTTATTTATATACAAGCATAATACTCGTATCATACATGGTGTCGAAGGAAAATCAATTCAGTTCTCATAATGGAAGACAAACCACAACCACCAACACTGTTTAACACAAAAGAGCATTGCGATCGAATAATATAAATTCAATTCGATTAAATTACAAAATTAAATGCAATTATTCACAGAATTTGAAACGTGATTGCGCGCACAACTACGCAAATGTGAATTCAAATGCACATGTAGTGCATCATACGAAAAAAGAGTGATTCGTAATTGAATAGTTATAGGTGACCACGACAAAAAACTGCAATTGAAATTATTGGATGGACGTGATATGACTACTGGCATGTGTAATTGATACGTGTAAATTCTATGAAGCGGCCAATTTGAAAAAAATTAATTTTGGTTGCGACTAACCAAACTGTGACATCCATTGCTACAATAGAACACAATGCCGCAATTGTTAATGCAATCAGTCGCTTTTGTTTCAATTGTGGTGGTGTTTGAAAGTATGGGCATATGATCGAGTGCAAAACAAAAGATATCAGCTGCTGGAAGTGTGGGGGGGAGAGTACGATAACTTTGGCGCCAAAAATTGATAATGGTTTTTTGTAGAGGGGTCAAAAACAAGAATTTTTTTAAATTTTTTTTTTTAAAAATTTTGAGTGCATGCGAATTTTTCAAAAACTATTGACATAAATTATTTAATTTAAATTTAGGATTAAAAAACAGGTTTCTGGCTTTCGAAACCGGTATAGTACTTCATTGTAAGTGTTGCCGTTGTTTTTTAATATTTTTATTTTAAGTAGTTTTTTTTCTAAAATTGCCCCTAACTCCTAAACGGGGCGAGATAGATCCCCCCCATAGTAAAAAATGCTTGTTTTTGACCCCTCTACAAAAAACAGTTATCAATTTTTGGCGCCAAAGTTATCGTACTCGTGCCCGTGTGGAAAAATGGGTCAATTCGCTAAAGGCTGAGGTATAATAGTCGGAAGCAATCGGAAGCTAATGTCATAATTCTAATTCAGTACTATCAATTGATCGAGTGGCCCATAATAGGCATATGTGTTCGGAAGCAACTGTCAAATCGCTTTGCCTGTAATTTGAGCTGTTGTGTCAAATTTTCGTGCGAAAGAGTGAATGGATTCGTTCTTTCGTAAGTGAGCAAAAGTGAACGAAAACTTAACGAATCGAAGCAATAAGCTTTTATGGTCAGACAATACAAATCGTTTGTATTCGCACTGATGGTTTTTGAAAATTGGCATTTTTCGGCTATCTCAATAGATCTTTCTAAAAATCAACATCTTAAGAAAATTTGGGATGTACAAAATTATGGGGTGCCAAGTTTTGGAAACTTTTCACAATATTTTCTTTTTATTTTTATTTGATTTGAAAAAAAAAAATAATTTTTACGTAATGACTTAGGAGGAAAATAAATATTTGTTCTGCCTGTACGCTGCTGCCTGTACATGAACCGGGCCTCACTTCGGGTTTATTAGGGAGAAGATCTGCAACCATCTTCAAGTATATTTCGGCATTACAATTTTTTTTTTGTGGCCAACAGAGCAAAAGCTAGTTCGGATACGTAAATATTCGCAATAAAGTCCGAATAGTTTGATGACGCTAAAAGGGATATAGTGCGTAAAGTAGTAGACGATAATTATACAAATATCTATAAATTAGAAATTGAACCGCTAGAGTTAGAAACGCAAATCCATCTTATTCGTTCAAATTTGGAGTATAACATTGCTACAATAACCATGAAGACGAATACGGAGTTTTCGAGCAAAATTCGTTATTTCGTCATCGACGGTAGTTACTCCTAAGTCTCTGCGGATAGGATTGTTTTTGATGGGGCATTTACTATGATACCTCTATTACTTCGTTCGGTACAACCCCAAAGTTGTAAACCATACGTCCAAACGGGTTTAAGCACTTGCTTGTATAAAAGCAGTTTGTTATATAACTTAACTATTTTCTTCCGATTTGATTGAACAAAAAAAACAATTTTTACTTTACTGTTTAAAATCGACCGCTTTATTCCGTTATCTTCTATTAACTAACTAAATGATAATTTTTCAATATATTATGTCTACTTTACTTTGCTAACTCAGCTAAAGTTGTTTTGCGTGTGCGGATTCGTTATGGGATATCGGATCCCGTTGGACAATTCACCGGTTCATTATTATTCTGATTGCGCGTGCACCAATGCACGTTGAACTTCGAAAATGTGGGAAAATATAAAGAGAATTAAATTACTAATGAGGCGAAAAAATGGGAGAGGTTACTTCCCCCTTAAATTGAAAATTCTCCTGAATTTTATTTCGTTTAGGAATTTCGCTATTGCAATTTTTGATTGAAAGTTTTGGAATTTTTATTTTTTCTCGTCAGGTTTATTATTGAAATGAATATTACGACAATGATTATCAGCATAGTTGAGTTAGCAATGTAATTAATATTCTTATGGAATTTAAGTAGTTTAATATGTTCCAGGTTTTCAAAATTATTAATAACAATATCTTCGTAATTTAATTGTTTCGTAAAATTGTAGGTTACATCACAGATAATAAATATAAATAATAAAATAAAATAAAATATATATGTAGTTTATTATCTGTGGCTGCATCATCAGTACAATTGTTAATAGTTACCAAATAGTTTCCATTTAATTTTATTTTTCTATCGTCTCACTGGTTTACAATTTCTCCATTTTGCATATTCTTACAAATTAAAGTACTATCGTCTAGTTTTTTAATTTCTATTACTTTATTTGCTCTTAATTTACAGTTATTTTTTGTTATACAGTTGTTTATTGGTTCTAATTCATCTTTGTATTGGATTTTATTATCGTATTTATATTATGTACTCCGTTGATTTTTATTATACATTGATCGTTTATTATTATTTCCATCATGTTTTTCGTAGTTACTGCTGTAATTAGTTTATAGTCTACAAGCTTGTACGAGTGTGGAATTTCCAATGCTAGAATCAGTCTGTCTTTGTCATATTTTAATAGTTCTACTTTTACGTTTTTCAGTGTGTAAACGTCCAGTTCTGTCTCTCTAATTTCCACTGCTGTTAACATGTTCGGGTGCACTAATCCTTGCTTTACTAATGCTATAAGATTTAGTCAAGTTTTTCTTCTATGATTCTTAATTTCAGTATTTGATCTGTTTTTAGCTGATGCAATATAATTCGTTTTTCATTAGCTGTTAGTTCTTCATATGCTTGGCTTAATTGCTACCTATCAGTTTCTATAATATTTTTAAGACTAGTTATTGTTTCATTAAAATGGTTATTAAGGTTACTGATTGCGTTATTGTTATTTTCTTCAACTATTCTCATATGGTCTATAATTTCTAGTCTGTCGTTGTCGTCCATGGTTCCGAATAACCATTTTTCTGCTGTTCCTATAAAGTTCACTCTCCCTCTTTTTTGTGTGATGGTTTTTCCTGATTCTATTTCTGTTATTTTTGCATAGATATTTTCTAGCTCCTTTTTTATAGTTGGGTCGTTACCTACATTTAGTCTTTGTATATTGTCTTCAATAGAGTTAATGGTTTGTCTTAATTCGTGTGTATTTATAATATGTATTATCGTTTTCGTATCCTGTATTATCTCTGTTTGTTCCATGTTAATTTCGACGTAACCGTTGTCTGTTGTAATCCTATCAAAAGTTAGTGTTGCCATTGTTTGTCCCGTCATTAGTATTGTCAGTATGAGACACGCTGATGTCATCACCTGCAAACGCACGAGGTCTTTTAATGTTTATTGGGTGTTCCCTATCCATTTGTTTTAGTCTATACCTAGGTTCGTTTTTATAATAATTTCTTTTATAATTCTTAACTGGTATAACTTTTCTACTTTCCTGGTAACTTTCCTTATTCTGGTTTAGTTTTGGGTTCGTTTTTTTTTCTGGGTCTGTATGTTTTTAACTAAACTTGCAAAGTCCGTGAACATTGCTTCTTCATGCGTCATTTTAACCGTGGAATGGTATCTATTGTTGTATATTTTTACTGCTCCATGTACTTTTTGAATAAGTGTTAGATCTAAATTTCTCATAGCTACTAGTATTTCCTGTAACGTAGAATGGAACCTTTCCATATCACTATTGCCTGTGTGACTGTTGGGTTTAGTTAGGTGGAGTTCAACTTCTTGTTCTCTTAGAAATTCTTTCAAATGCTCTGACTTAAACTCATTATCCGTTATAATTTATGAATTTTATAACTTCCGAATTTGGAGAAATGCTCCTCTAGCGTTTCTATCTTTTTCGTCCAGTTCCTGTTTGGTAGAAAGTAAGCATATGCTTTCTTTGTGAGTTTATCAATTAGGGTTAAAGTTGGAAGTTTCCTAAAGTAATATGTGTCCATGTGCATTATGTCGTTCGGTCTGTTAGGTGTTTTGCTAATTTTGTATTTGGGTCTAATTGGATTACGTTCATACTTTGTCACTATACTGGTTTTACAGTTATTTATAATTTTTGTTATTTCTTTTACTAAATAAGGATAGTATATCTTGTAGCTATGGTAGGTTTCTATTATCCCACTGTGTAAACTCTCTTCGGTGTGGTATAGTTATAGTAAAGTTCTTATTTCCCTTGCTCTTAAAGTTGTCTTAATGAATTTTATTTGCATATCATGGCTAAAAAGTTTTATTAATATCTGCTGGATTTTATTAAATTCATGATATGACAGTTCTGTGAATATGCCTATTAGCCCTGGTTTGATATACCTTCGCAATAAATCTATCCAATATTCTCTATCTCTGGTCATGTCAATGAAGATTATTCTTCTGTTATGCAATATTTCTATTTTCTTGTCAGCTTCATTTGTCAGTATGAGTTGTGTTTTGTGCTTGTTAACTATTGTCTCTAAAATGGGTATGTGATCTAGTTGTTGTTCCTCTTGAGTATGTGTTGTTGCATTGTCAGTTAACTCGTTCACTGACTGGTCATATTCGGTTGTCTTACTGTTATTGCCTCCAGGAATCCTACTCAAAAAATTTGCGATTTAATTTTCCTTTCCCTTCAAGTATTCGATATAAAATTGATACTCCTGTAATTTCAACAACCACCGTTGATTTCTCTGACTAAGTTCCTTTCCGTCTCCAAAGCAATCAAAAGTTACTTCGGTTATTTTTCTGTGTGATCAGTTTATTGTCATAATCAAGGATCTCGACAATTTTATTTAACAAATCCATTCCTAGGAGAATATCATATGGTTTTTTCCCTAAATCCCTTTTGTACAACCTTGTGCCCCAGCTCAGTGGAATATACTTCCCAAAAGTAAAGTGTTGTTGGTAATCACCCCGCGCACAACACTATCGTTATCACCCATCGGCTTATCAAAAAAAAGCATGTACTACTTTAATGTACAATGCATATACATATATATGTAAAATCAATTGGTCAATAAATAATACATGTACATTGTATGTGTGCATTACATTCTTAAGCGCATTCTAAACTACAAATTTTCCTTGATCCATATTCATATATACAAATGTATATGCATTTAAATTTGATCCGATTTAAGTCATTTCAAGTTAAGACTTCATTTTCTGGAACATAACCCTGTCGTAAATCGGGGTATTTCTGTAGAAATAACACTTCTGAAATGTCTCATTCAAGCAATACTGAAAAGAATCCTATCCCTCTGAACTTAGAATATAAAACGCCAAATCTATTTTCTATCAGCAAATGACACAAAACTGAGAAGAAAATTGTTAAACTCCAATAAATATGTTTGCTTTTCTGTGGAAAAGTCCAGTATCGATCAAATTGGAAACTCAGGGCGCTAGGCGACTACCTCCCTTGCCTTGCCCTAAGTCCGGCCCCGATGAACATGGTCCACTGAGTTAGCAGTTTTTCTTCTTTTTTTTTATGAATAAATCCTTTTTTTTAAAGTAGCTGTATGCAACAGTGATTTTAAACAGTTGATTCAGAGTGTGTGTAAGTATATCAATATCAATACCTATAGAACTCCTTAAATATACGTACATATATAGATGTGTAAATAAAAACATTAAAAGTACATAATAGGTCACTCGCATGCAATACTACGTAAATCATATTCGCGTTGTATTCACAATGAATGAAAAATTATCAATATGCTTTTATATCACTTAAAGCCCAATTGGAAACAATTGGAATGCTTAATCAATTTACTTTCGTTTCAATTTAAATATTTCTTTCTCACCCGGTGGATAATTGCACGGCCTCCTCGTCGACTTAAATATAGAGTATATGATGAAACTAATGAGTGTAGTCAAAAGAACTATAAATACACTCATTTTTAATACCGATTTTTCTTTCACATGAAACTCAATCGCACGAAAAATATTTTCCTCCAAATATGATATGCGTATGAAAAAACATGGAACGCTTTAAAACTAGTTCACTAACGCACGATCAAATCGTATCTGACTGCCACCTCCATCACTGATTAGTTTTGTTTAAGTCTTTGTTAGACAATGTTCAACTTCATTGATATGAGTATAGACTTACTTACCCTTGCACAGGAAGAAAAGCATATCGATAGTTAGTCCCTATAGATTATTGAATATGGTGTATACACACGGCAGTAGATTAGGGGCATTAAATGATCCACTTTGGAACGAAAAATGCGAATGGAGACAACTTAATCAAATATTTTTTGCTTTCGTAGTTTTTTGGGTTGTGGAGAAAAATTTAAACCACTTGCAGTTTGGGTCACTTTGAAAAAGCCTTCCAAAACTTGTAATCTTTCAAAAACTCCGAAATTCTAAATTTTACAGGGGGATCGAAAGTTTAACATTAGTCAACCTTACTCTTAAAAGAGTATATTCGTATACGCTCTTTTTAAAGTTAGTCCTTATTTGCTCTTATTTTGTCCGTCTATTTTTTTTTTTGTTCAGTTTTTATTTGCACCAATTGTAATAAATGCTGCCAGCTGGGTACTGCTAGAATAGGTTGAACTGTCAAAGATATGTAAGACAGCAATAGGTTAGTCGAGCATGAACCATTGAAAGAGTAACAACAAGCAAATAAGTGCCGACAGTTATAAAACAATTGACACAACTTTTTATTTATATACAAGCATAATACTCGTATCATACATGGTGTCGAAGGAAAATCAATTCAGTTCTCATAATGGAAGACAAACCACAACCACCAACACTGTTTAACACAAAAGAGCATTGCGGTCGTGCTTCGTAATTGAATAGTTATAGGTGACCACGACAAAAAACTGCAATTGAAATTATTGGATGGACGTGATATGACTACTGGCGTGTGTAATTGATACGTGTAAATTCTATGAAGCGGCCAATTTGAAAAAAAATAATTTTCGTTGGGACTAACCAAACTGTGACATCCATTGCTACAATAGAACACAATGCCGCAATTGTTAATGCAATCAGTCGCTTTTGTTTCAATTGTGGTGGTGTTTGAAAGTATGGGCATATGATCGAGTGCAAAACAAAAGGTATCAGCTGCTGGAAGTGTGGAGGGGAGAGTACGATAACTTTGGCGCCAAAAATTGATAATGGTTTTTTGTAGAGGGGTCAAAAACAAGAATTTTTTTAAATTTTTTTTTATCAAAATTTTGAGTGCATGCGAATTTTTCAAAAACTATTGACATAAATTATTTAATTTAAATTTAGGATTAAAAAACAGGTTTCTGGCTTTCGAAACCGGTATAGTACTTCATTGTAAGTGTTGCCGTTGTTTTTTAATATTTTTATTTTAAGTAGTTTTTTTTCTAAAATTGCCCCTAACTCCTAAACGGGGCGAGATAGATCCCCCCCATAGTAAAAAATGCTTGTTTTTGACCCCTCTACAAAAAACAGTTATCAATTTTTGGCGCCAAAGTTATCGTACTCGTGCCCGTGTGGAAAAATGGGTCAATTCGCTAAAGGCTGAGGTATAATAGTCGGAAGCAATCGGAAGCTAATGTCATAATTCTAATTCAGTACTATCAATTGATCGAGTGGCCCATAATAGGCATATGTGTTCGGAAGCAACTGTCAAATCGCTTTGCCTGTAATTTGAGCTGTTGTGTCAAATTTTCGTGCGAAAGAGTGAATGGATTCGTTCTTTCGTAAGTGAGCAAAAGTGAACGAAAACTTAACGAATCGAAGCAATAAGCTTTTATGGTCAGACAATACAAATCGTTTGTATTCGCACTGATGGTTTTTGAAAATTGGCATTTTTCGGCTATCTCAATAGATCTTTCTAAAAATCAACATCTTAAGAAAATTTGGGATGTACAAAATTATGGGGTGCCAAGTTTTGGAAACTTTTCACAATATTTTCTTTTTATTTTTATTTGATTTGAAAAAAAAAAATAATTTTTACGTAATGACTTAGGAGGAAAATAAATATTTGTTCTGCCTGTACGCTGCTGCCTGTACATGAACCGGGCCTCACTTCGGGTTTATTAGGGAGAAGATCTGCAACCATCTTCAAGTATATTTCGGCATTACAATTTTTTTTTTGTGGCCAACAGAGCAAAAGCTAGTTCGGATACGTAAATATTCGCAATAAAGTCCGAATAGTTTGATGACGCTAAAAGGGATATAGTGCGTAAAGTAGTAGACGATAATTATACAAATATCTATAAATTAGAAATTGAACCGCTAGAGTTAGAAACGCAAATCCATCTTATTCGTTCAAATTTGGAGTATAACATTGCTACAATAACCATGAAGACGAATACGGAGTTTTCGAGCAAAATTCGTTATTTCGTCATCGACGGTAGTTACTCCTAAGTCTCTGCGGATAGGATTGTTTTTGATGGGGCATTTACTATGATACCTCTATTACTTCGTTCGGTACAACCCCAAAGTTGTAAACCATACGTCCAAACGGGTTTAAACACTTGCTTGTATAAAAGCAGTTTGTTATATAACTTAACTATTTTCTTCCAATTTGATTGAAAATAAAAAAAACAATTTTGACTTTACTGTTTAAAATCGACCTCTTTATTCAGTTATCTTCTATTAACTAACTAAATGACAATTTTTCAATATCTTATGTCTACTTTACTTTGCTAACTCAGCTAAAGTTGTTTTGCGTGTGGGGATTCGTTATGGGATATCGGATCCCGTTGGACAATTCACCGGTTCAGTATTATTCTGATTGCGCGTGCACCAATGCACGTTGACCTTCGAAAATGTGGGAAAATATAAAGAGAATTAAATTACTTATGAGGCGAAAAATGGGAGAGGTTACTCCCCCCTTAAATTGAAAATTCTCCTGAATTTTATTTCGTTTAGGAACTTCGCTATTGCAATTTTTGATTGAAAGTTTTGGAATTTTTTTTTTTTTCTCGTCAGGTTTATTATTGAAATGAATATTACGACTATGATTATCAGCATAGTTGAGTTAGCAATGTAATTAATATTCTTATAGAATTTAAGTAGTTTAATACGTCCCAGGTTTTCAAAATTATTAATAACAATATCTTCGTAATTTAATCGTTTCGTAAAATTGTAGGTTACATCACAGATAATAAATATAAATAATAAAATAAAATAATAAAAATAAATATATATATACACGGATATAAACAAATATATATATAGTTTATTATTTGTGGTTACATCATCAGTACAATTGTTAATAGTTACCAAATAGTTTTCATTTAATTTTATTTTTCTCTCGTCTCACTGGTTTACAATTTCTGCATTTTGCATATTCTTACAAATTAAAGTACTATCGTCTAGTTTTTTAATTTCTATTACTTTATTTTCTCTTAATTTACAGTTGTTTTTTGTAATACAGTTGTTTATTGGTTCTAATTCATCTTTGTATTGGATTTTATTATCGTATTTATATTATGTACTTTGTTGATTTTTATTATACATTGATCGTTTATTATTATTTCCATCATGTTTTTCGTAGGTACTGCTGTAATTAGTTTATAGTCTACAAGCTTGTACGAGTGTGGAATTTTCAATGCTAGAATCAGTCTGTCTTTGTCATATTTTAATAGTCCTACTTTTACGTTTTTCAGTGTGTAAACGTCCAGTTCTGTCTCTCTAATTTCCATTGCTGTTAACATGTTCGGGTGCACTAATCCTTGCTTTACTAATGCTATAAGATTTGGTCAAGTTTTTCTTCTATAATTCTTAATTTCAGTATTTGATCTGTTTTTAGCTGATGCAATATAATTCGTTTTTCATTAGCTGTTAGTTCTTCATATGCTTGGCTTAATTGCTACCTATCAGTTTCTATAATATTTTTAAGACTAGTTATTGTTTCATTAAAATGGGAGTTAATTTCAATCTGCTTATTAAGGTTACTGATTGCGTTATTGTTATTTTCTTCAACTATTCTCATATGGTCTATAATTTCTAGTCTGTCGTTGTCGTCCATGGTTCCGAATAACCATTTTTCTGCTGTTCCTATAAAGTTCACTCTTCCTCTTTTTTGTGTGATGGTTTTTCCTGATTCTATTGCTGTTATTTTTGCATATATATTTTCTAGCTCCTTTTTTATAGTTGGGTCGTTACATGTAGTCTTTGTATATTGTCTTCAATAGAGTTAATGGTTTGTCTTAATTCGTATGTATTTATAATATGTATTATCGTTTTCGTATCCTGTATTATCTCTGTTTGTCCCATGTTAATTTCGACGTAACCGTTGTCTGTTGTAATCCTATCAAAAGTTAGTGTTGCCATTGTTTGTCCCGTCATTAGTATTATCAGTATGAGAAACGCTTATGTCATCACCTGCAAACACACGAGGTCTTTTAATGTTTATTGGGTGTTCCCTATCCATTTGTTTTAGTCTATACCTAGGTTCGTTTTTATAATAATTTCTTTTATAATTCTAAACTGGTATAACTTTTCTATTTTCCTGGTAACTTTCCCTATTCTGGTTTAGTTTTTGGGTTCGTTTTTCTTTCTGGGTCTGTATGTTTTTAACTAAACTTGCAAAGTCCGTGAACATTGCTTCTTCATGCGTCATTTTAACCGTGGAATGGTATCTATTGTTGTATATTTTTACTGCTCTATGTACTTTTTGAATAAGTGTTAGATCTAAATTTCTCATAGCTACTAGTATTTCCTGTAACGTAGAATGGAACCTCTCTATATCACTATTGCCTGTGTGAGTGTTGGGTTTAGTTAGGTGGAGTTCAACTTTTTGTTCTCTTAGAAATTCTTTCAAATGATCTGAATTAAACTCATTATCCTTTATAATTTCTGAATTTGTTAACTTCCGAATTTGGAGGAATGCTCCTCTAGTGTTTCTATCTTTTTCGTCCAGTTCCTGTTTGGTAGAAAGTAAGCATATGCTTTCTTTGTGAGTTTATCAATTAGGGTTAAAGTTGGAAGTTTCCTAAAGTAATATGTGTCCATGTGCATTATGTCGTTCGGTCTGTTAGGTGTTTTGCTAATTTTGTATTTGGGTCTAATTGGATTACGTTCATACTTTGTCACTATACTGGTTTTACAGTTATTTATAATTTTTGTTATTTCTTTTACTAAATAAGGTAGGTTTCTATTATCCCACTGTGTAAACTCTCTTCGGTGTGGTATAGTTATAGTAAAGTTCTTATTTCCCTTGCTCTTAAAGTTGTCTTAATGAATTTTATTTGCATATCATGGCTAAAAAGTTTTATTAATATCTGCTGGATTTTATTAAATTCATGATATGACAGTTCTGTGAATATGCCTATTAGCCCTGGTTTGATATACCTTCGCAATAAGTCTATCCAATATTCTCTCTCTCTGGTCATGTTAATGAAGATTATTCTTCTGTTATGCAATATTTTTATTTCCTTGTCAGCTTCATTTATCAGTATGAGTTGAGTTTTGTACTTGTTAACTATTGTCTCTAAAATGGGTATGTGATCTAGTTGTTGTTCCTCTTGAGTATGAGTTGTTGCATTGTCAGTTAAATCGTTCACTGACTGGTCATCTTCGGTTGTTTTACTGTTATTGCCTCCAGGAATCCTACTCAAAATATTTGCGATTTAATTTTCCTTTCCCTTCAAGTATTCGATATAAAATTGATACTCCTGTAATTTCAACAACCACCGTTGATTTCTCCGACTAAGTTCCTTTCCGTCTCCCTTAAGTTCAAAGCAATCAAAAGTTACTTCGGCTTTATTGGAATATAGTGGGATATTTATGTTATTTTTCAGTGTGAGCAGTTTATTGTCATAATCAATTGTCTCGACAATTTTACTTAACAAATCCATTCCTATTAGAATATCGTATGGTTTCTTCCCTAAATCCCTTTTGTACTACCTTGTGGCCCCTCTTGAGCTATAATTAAATTCTTCAGGTGTATCAGTTACTGTTCTATCTATTATTTCTTTTGTAATATTATTGATTGTTTGAAGCCTCAAGTTAATTTTCTCAAATACTTTGAATTTACTACAATCGACTGGGTTAGAATTTATGATACTCATAGTTGAGCCCGTATCAATGAGTCCCTTATATTTCTGTCCGCTGATGGTTAGGTCTAAAAAAATCTTGTCTCCCAGGCTTAGTTTAGAAAAAACTCGGGTTCTATATTGTGTATCTCTTCTTTACGAATATTAGTCTGCGCTCTATCTCTAAGATTATTGTGTGCTAATTGTCCTATTTCCATAGGTTCTGATTGACGATATGCATTCCTAACTTGACCGGATGGGTTAAAACTTACTTACTTATGTCCTGTATCCCCTTGTGGGTCCTAGGGCCTCTACAACGCCTACGCGCCATCGTGTGCGATTTCTGGAAATGTGTCTCAGCTCTACCCAACTCTTTCCCAGTTGCCGTGCTTCTTTCTCAACTGTTCTGCTCCACGTACTAGGACCGCCGCATATCCTGCCATCCTGGGTAAGTGGGTTCCATCGCATCGCTTTGTTAGCTATGGACCTGTCACCCTTTCGGAGAGTGTGACTGCCACTTTCGTCGTCGTATGGTTGTAGCTATAGGTTCATGGCCCGTTCTCTGATAAAGCTGTTCGTTAGAGATACGGTTTGGCCAGAATATCCTTAAGATGTAAGGTAGACACCTATTGACATACTTTTGCAGCTTCCTCGTGATAGTGACGGTCACTCTCCAGGTACCACAACCATATAGCAGCACGGATTCAACGTTGGAACGGAACAGTCGTAGCTTGGTGTTTAAGCTAATTGCATTACTTCGCCAAACTATGGATAGCATCCCAAACGCAAATTGTGCTTTACCTATTCGGCTACCTATATCCAGTTCGGTTCCGCCATCGGTTGAGACAATACTCCCAAGGTATTGGAAACACTCTACTCTCTCAACCGTTTGTCCAGCAATGCATATATGAATTGATAAGTTTGGACCTAGGCTGATCATTTTTATTTTTGCCGAGTTAATTTTCTGCCCAACGACGTCTGCTTCTCTCTCCACATTTGCTGTCATTTGATGAAGTCGTCGGCTTAGTCGAGGTGTTTGAGTTCAGATGTGAGAGTCCATCGAATTCCTCCATTACCTGTTGATAAGGCCGCATTCAGCACATCGCTAATCACCAATAAAAACAATATTGGTGAAAGTATGCAGCCTTGCCGAACCCCACTTTGGACTTCGAATTCCTCAGACAGCCTTCCTCTGTGCAAAACGTGACATGTGGACCCATAATATGTAGCCTTGATAATTGCTATTAATTTATCCGGAATGCCTCTCCTGCGCAAGGCACGCCAAATAAATTCCCGATTGACACTATCAAACGCCTTTTCAAAATCGATGAACAACAGGTGAAGTGGTGATCGATATTCAACACATTGCTCGATGATGATCCGCAGGGTGTTGATGTGGTCGACACAGGAGGATCCAGATGGGAAACCTGCTTGTTCGGCGTCGAGTGTGTCTTCAAGGTGTTCTTCGATTCGCTCCAGAATGATTCTAGCTATTATCTTGGCCACAGCAGGCAGCACGCAGATACCTTAGGTTGCCTTTTTTTGGGAGCTTGAGGATCATTCTCTTTTTCCACTCATCTGAAAAACTCTCGGCTTCCCATGTTCTCCCGACAAGTGGGAACAGTAGCTCTGCCGATGCTGTTGGCGCAGCTTGAAAAAGCTCCGCGGGTATGCCGTGAAGTCCTACCGGCTTATTAGTTTTCAGTGCTTTGATTGCGGTTATAATCTCCTCTTTACTGGGGGTTGTGGTGCGAATTCGGGAACTTCTTTCTACGGACACTTCAGTCTGACTTGGGGGCATATTGCTGGCGAATACTCGGTTTAGAACCGAAGCAAAATGCTCCTTCCATCTCTTCATCCGATATTAGCAACGAACCGTCTAAGCCTTTCACTGGGTGTTGAGTAGAGCTTCGGCCACCTATAAGCTCTTTAGTGATTCTATAAACGGTTCTACTGTCGCACCTCGCTGCTGCTTCTTCTGCTTTCGCAAAGCATTGATGTAATTGCGCTTGTCACGTCTCACGCTACGATGTACTTCTTTCATCTTCGTGCGATATAGGGACTCAAGCTCGATCCTCCCTGCTGCTGGAGTTGCTGCAATTCAAGCTCTTATCTGTTTTCGTTCGTTAATCTTTCTCCAGGTATCCTCGGAAAGTCACGCCCTATGGTTTCCCTGCGATCGACCGACAATCCTTTCAGCACCTGATGTAAAAACAGTTTTCACAGCGCACCAATGGTCTTGGATGGTGGCGGGCAGGGAGCTGCTGATTGTTTCCACTCCACGTGAGAGATGGTCCCTTAATTCTTGGCGCACTGTGGGAACTCTCAGTCGGTCCACGTTGAATCTAGGTATTCTTGTGTCGTTAGGCCTACGAACGGCAGCAGTGCGTAATCGGAGAGTAGCTATCATAAGATGGTGATCTCGTACCAACCCCATGTCTGCACCTCGCCTGTTTCGGACATCTAGGAGACTACTTCTAAAACGGCGACTGATGGCAAAATGGTCAATTTGGTTGGAGGTTGCTTGCCTGTCAGTAGACACCCAACTGATTTTATGGCAGCTTTGTGCTCAAACATGGTGCCACCTATGACAAGACGATTTGCGTTGCAAAAGTCAACAAATCTTTCGCCGTTGTCATTGCGATTGCCTAGTCCGTGCCGTCCTATAACATGTTTGAGCCTTTCGTTGTCGCAGCCTACCTTGGTGTTGCATTATGAACAGCTCCCAACTGGTTGTAGAAGTTCTCCTTTTCTTCCTCAGACGAACCATCCGTGGGGGCGTAACACTGTATGATGGTGATGCGACGTACTCTCGTCCGGAATCTGGCCGTTAAAATCCTATCACCGTGCGGCTGCCAGGTAATTAGGCCTCTGCGTACTGTTGGCGTTAGCCGCAGTCCAACTCCATATCTACGGGGGTTTCCGGTTGGTCTTCCAGAGTAGAGTAATACAGTGTTACGCGTTGGGGATTGGTACTCGCCCTCATCTAACCATCTTATATCGCTTACTGCCAATATATCCAGCTTATATCGCATGAACTCATGCTCCAATTGAAGGAATCTGGCGTTCTGAGGTCCTTCATTCTGAGAGTCAAGGAGCGTCTTCACATTCCAGAAACCAATCTTAGTCCGGGTACGATAGCCAAATGTTGTCAACGTGTTATCAGTCCTTATCCGAGGCATTGTGTCCGTTTCGATTGAAGTTTCGGTAAAGCGGGTTGCTGGCCCAGGTTACCTAGCCCAGGCATAAGACCCTAGACAATCTCGCACTTGCAATTTTGGCCTACATGTATAAGGATCTATACATGCAGTTACCCGGGGACCACCACGAGAAGGTAAAGCAAGCACTACATTACGAACTTGACTGTTGCGCTACTGGTAGAATCCATGTTTTGGACAGTCAGTAGTTTCCCGATCAGTCGCCATGCAGATCCCCAAATTGGGGATGGGTTAAAAGCTGGTCGTCTAAAATCCCCTGAATTTCTGTGTTGACCTGATCTGATTGGTTGGGAATAATAATTATGCCTATACTGGTCTGAACCTCCTCTATGGTGAAAGCTATTGTTATAATGACGTTGATTCTGGTTGGGGTAGTAATTATTTTGTGGAAAATTATTTCGGAAATTGCGAGGAAAGAAATTATTGTCTGATCTACTGGGTTTTGTATATTGTGTAGTTCGTCGATCGTGAGTCATAAAATCTTTATCTAAGTTATTTTGGTCATACCCTATGTACATATATAAAATTTCATTTATCTCATGCAACTCAAATCTATCTTTTATTTCCCTCGATAAGTTGCTTGACGTTAATTGTTTTATTCTATTTATTAAAAGTGTATAAAAGGTTTTCTTTGACTCTACAGGGTTTGTTTCGTATGTGGAAAATGTATTAATTTCCTGAATAATTAATTCTAGTTTACAATTTAAATCATCAATAGAACTTACTCTTAAATTAGGTATTCATCTGGAAATATCCTTGTAGTTGCACGCTGGTCTGAAGTGCTGCTTGAATAGATTCTTTGCTTCGTCCCAGCTTCGTGGTTGATTGTTGAGTAGGAGTTCCTTTACCATTCCTGTAATCTTTGAATAATAGATGGCCTGCCATAGTTCTGCTCGACGTGCGTTGTCCACTGTGCTGAGATGAGTATCCACGACGTTGATGAATTATGTAAGCTGATTTTTGTCTCCATCGAATTCTTTTATATAGGCGATCTCTTTCATTAGAGTCACCACTCTGCTTGGTAGAACTTGGTTGTTCGTATTGAGGGCAACGAGTCCCTCCAGTGCTGCTATCATGCGTTCCATTACTTCGCGTTCCATATTTTCTTGTTCAATTACAAGTTTCCAAAATTTGTCGGTTTTTTCTTTACACGAAATTTTGAGTTAATGGAGTTAGTTCTTTTCACTAGCGCGAGTTCTTCTTCACTGATTTTTAGTGGTTTCCCCCGGCACTGTTCGGATTTGCGGCGATATGCAACTATTTCGTATTTTAATCACTGATTTTTAGTGGTTTTATTCAACACTTTATTATTGCGTATTCTGTCACTGATTTTTAGTGGTTTTTATGCAATACGTTATTACTGCTTATTCTATCATTGATTCACCTGACACTATTATTAAAAACTCGATCGCGATGATTAGATTCTTTCTCGTTTTGGATCTCCAAAAATATAGTGAGATCCTACCGACTGCGCCACTTAACTATTTTTTTCCGATTTGATTGAAAAAAAAAAAAAAAAATTTACTTTACTGTTTAAAATCGACCACTTTATTCCGTTGTCTTCTATTAACTAACTAAATGACAATTTTTCAGTATCTTATGTCTACTTTAGACGTTGGACAATTCACCAGTTCAGCATTATTCTGATTGCACGTGCACCAATGCACGTTGACCTTCGAAAATGAGGGAAAATATAAAGAGAATTAAATTACTAATGAGGGAAAAATTAGGACTTTCTTCGCCCAATTAGCTGACGCTGTTTAGCGATCTTGTCCAAGTAACCAATGAACTTTAATAATACTATGGCTCTCTGTGAATACCCCGATTGCCCCGTCATCGAAAGTAACACCTCTGTTTAGATCTTGTGTAGGGGGACTTGTGGGAGGGTGTTTCATCCAATTTGCACTGGGCTCTCTAGAAATGCTATCAAGAATCATCTACAAAACTGTATATTTTGGTACTTTTGTGACGAATGTAAAACCATTTTCCTTTCTCATATAATGCTGGCTATAAAATGCAATAACCAATAGCTTTGCAATTTGTCAGACTTTGTAACGGGTTTCAACAATGTGGTTCGTATCAACAACTCGAAAACTTTTGAGCTTCTGGCGATGAACTGGGAGTCCATCAATAGCTCTCTGGGCAAGTTTCAAAGCGGGCACAAATCCCTCCTCAAAAACTTTGAGGCCCAGCTGAAGGAGATAAACAGCTCCTTTTTACACAACTCAACGATCTGTGACAACTTGGACTCATCCATAAGTTCATTAACCGCTGTTTTGGATAAATTGACAGTCACAAAAGCCGGAGGGAACCTTAATTATTCGTCTGTTACATCGAAGTTCACTGTTGACGCAACTAAAGTGAACGGAATTCACAGCGTCATGTCAAATGTAACCGGGTCACTTTCAATGCAATCTGGTGCACTTGTTTGTGTTGCTGATAATTTGGCTGACCACGATAAACGGATAGACAAATTTCAGGCCACTATGCACTCCCTATATCTTGAGTCGGCCTTGATTAAAACATCGATCCAAGAATTTTCGGAAGAACTTAAGTTAATTTTAAGCAAATTTGATCTTTTACCATTCGAGAGTCTTGGTATCGATGAACAATGGTTGTACAGTTGGTTTTACTCAAAATACAATATTTCGGAAGCACACTTCGTAAAGATTCACTCCAACATTTGTAAGTTATCTTACTCCTCCTTCATTGCTTACATGCCTAGGAAATATGATTGGGTTTTCTTCACACCTTGTGGGCGTCGTGGCATAGTGGTTAGTGTGTCTGATCACTACGCAAGAGGTTCCAAGTTCGAATCCCGGAAAACACCAAAAAGTTTTTTCACGATCGAAAAAGCTTCTCAGAACAAATTGCCTTTCGGATACGGTACTAATCTGTAGGTAGCTTCCATTCGTGTGAAAAATATAACGCACACAACACAAGTGGTTGCGAGAAGCTAGGCCCTGGCACTTAAAGAGCTGTTGCGCCAAATATTTTTTTTTCTTCACACCCAACACTGAAGTCTTCTCACGTGATGGCATCGTGTTTCGTCGCTGGCAGGACCCCTCATCATTAAATTTATATTTCTCACCATACTGTCGTAGTCTTTTTAATACTAGCAATATTCTTTCCCCTCAGAATTTTAAACCTACTTCCTTCCCTTCTAAAATATCTACTAATTGCCCAATAACCCCCTGACGTAATCGTGTGTCTTCTAGCCAAACTCCCCCTACCACTTCCAATACGGCCCCTTCTTCATCATTTGACTTTATCGGCGCTACCACAGCCCCTTCTTCACATCTCCAAAGAACTCGCGCTAATTTTAATAAATCTTTTCGACTACAACGATCCTAACATCGTGTGTCATCCCCCTCGACCAGATAAAGCCAATCCTAAGTGTTTGTCCGTTTACTATCAAAATGTAAGAGGTCTTCGCACTAAAATTTCTGACGTGTTCTCAAACTCCCAAAAACTCCCTTATGACGTTTTTGCCTTAACTGGCACTAATCTAACCCCGGACTTTAATGATAATGAACTTTTTACTTCTGACTTTAAAGTCTTCCGTAAAGTCTTAGTGGTTAATGTTCCCACTAACAACGATCTCTCAAGCATCGATCCCCCTAGTGATGATTCCCCTGGGCATGGTGTTCTTTTGGCTCTTCACGCGTGCTACGATGCGTCAGCTTTCACTATCCCCAATACCTCTATCCTTCAACTGATTTGCGTAAAAGTGAACTTTTGAAACCGTTTCCTTTACATCTTATGCACAACCCACACAACCTATTAATACATACCAGCTTCTTGCTTATGCACTTGACTTTGTGATTGAAACCATTACCCCCGAAGGCGATGTAATCGCCGTTGGTGATTTTAATCTTCCTCGATTGCGCTGGGCTGAATCAGATGATGAGATTCACCTCATCTCGCAACCTCTGATAAGGAAATCTTATTCACCGATCGATTTTTGGCTTCTGGTCTTCATCAGATGAGCGCTGTCAAAAACAATCTGGGAAGACAGTTAGGTCTTGTCTTTTCATCTGACGCCGATAATTGTGTAGTTACCGAAAGTAACCACCTCTTTCCAAACTCGACGCTTATCACCCTCCTTTTTCTTTAGCCTTTGTTTATGATAATAAAAATATTAATGTTATCCCTTTGACGCAGCGTAAATTTAACTTTCGTAAAGATAATTTTGGCAAACTTAATGATCTTATTGATAATGTTAATTTTGATTTTATCTTTGACAAGACCATTAACATCGACGTCGCTATGGCTAATTTTACACCTATATCTTTGATTGTTTCCTTCAATCTGTTCCCTTTCTGCCACAGAAAAATCGGACTTCTTCCCCCCCTTGGCACAGTAAGGATCTATGCTCACTTCGGAATAAACGAAATGAATTGTGGCAAGCATTTCTTATATCCAGATCTGCATCTGACTTTTTCAAACTACGTTTTAGTTTATAAGGACTTTTCCGCACTGTGTGAATCTCTTTACTTCGACTACCTCGATCATATGCAGTTCGATCTCATCTCTAACCCAATGCAGTTATTAGACAACGTTGAGCCAAATCTAAACTACTTTAGTTACATAAACGGCTGCGCCAAACCTCCTTAACTTCGGTAAATATAACAATATCAACAGTGGTTGACAAGATAAGTCTTCTGAAGGACGACTAATCTTCCGATCCGGATGAATTTCCGGCCATAATTCTGAAAAAATTTGCTTGCAAATTAGCGCAGCCCCTTACTGCTCTTTTTCAGCTATTAATTATACATGGAGTTTTCCCAAAACTGTGGAAAGACTCATTTATCATCCCCATCTATAAGATGGGCTGCAAGAGTGATATTTCTAACTAGAGAGCATTGTTTATGACTCTATGTTCTTCCACTGCAAATCAATCTTCTCTCCGAGGCAACATGGGTTTCTTAAGGGTAGATCTACAGCCACTAATCTTACTGAATTTGTTTCCAACACATTAGGTGTTGGTGAAGTATACGTCATTGCTACTGATTTCAGTAAAGCTTTTGACGAAATCTCTCACCAAATCGTAGTCCTCAAACTTAAAGCGCTTGGTTTCCTGCTGATGTTTATTTTATGGGTTAAGTCATATCAGAGTGACCTCAGGTATACCACAGGATAGCCATTTAGGGCCCCTGATCTTCGTACTAACCATAAACGACGTCGAGTTTTTCATTACGGGATCCAACTTAAAGATCTACGCAGATGACATGAGAATCTCAAGACAGATTTCATGCAGTGGTGATTCGGACTCACTACAGGTTGATCTAAACCTCTTAGAACTCAACGTGAAAAAATGTCAATATATTACTTACTCCCGTAAGCGTCCTCCCCTGCCTCAAAGAACATATTTTATTAATAATGAGCTTATCCCCACAGTAACCTCAATTCGTGATTTGGGTATAATCTGTAACACTGAACTTAACTTCCGTTCTCATATTGATAACATAATTAGTAGGGCCAACTCTGCACTTGGCTTCATTAAACATTGGTCGAAGGAATTTTCGAACCCTTACGTTATCAAATCCCTTCATATGACCTTCGTCAGACCACTCCTTGGGTATGCTAGCCAGGTCTGGTCTCCATACCATCAAGATCATATTCTGAGAATTGAAGCCGTTCAGCATAGATTCACCCGGTTTTGCATAACGGGGCCTCGGATGGGATGAACCATTCAACTTACCTCCCTACGAGAATCGACTAAAACTGTTAAATCTCCAAACATTGAAGACACGTCCTGATGTCGCCGATATACTGTTTATACATCAGTTATTAACTGGAACCATTTATTGCCCTCATTTGCTACAACAGATCTCCCTTAATACTAATCCTCGCCACCTAAGATCAGAACCCCTATTCCACCTTGCCTACTATCGTACCGACTATGGCCAGCACGAACCTTTGTAGTAAATCCATTCTAAGACATTTTCTACTTGACTTGTCCTCTCACTAATTTACCCCTCCCCTTATCTTCTCCTGACGTACCACATTAGCTTTAAGTTAACTATCCCCAATCCCTACTTGCCGTTAATTTTTCTTAGTCTAAATATAAATATGTCCTAGTTTTTAAGTTAGTTGTTAGCTAGTATTAAGCCGAATGAAAAAATAAATTATCGAAGACTTGAGAGACGTCCAGAAAAGCGCTAAAACATATCTATTTCTCCTCTAAAGTTTTCTCTATTTCATTTGTTATTCTATAAACCTGATCTATTGTGGAATGCGTTGTTCTGAAGCCCCATTAATGGTCAGGAATCAAACGACTTTTTTCAATGACCTGTGGTAGGCGCTTTCACAAAAGGTTTTCAAATACCTTAGATACTATCTAGTTTGGAGGCTTTCCCGGTTTTGGAACCATTATAACCTCTGCGACTTTCAATGGCCTTGGGACGTACGATAATCTTAGCGCGGCATTTATAATACGGTTATTAAATCATATCGAGGGCCTTGTTATTTTTAAAATTTTTTATTATCTGGCAAAGTTCGACCAAAAAGTTCTCAGGTATCGTAATCGTACCACCAAGGTCTTCTGTTAGCGCCTGGTCGTCAAACATTTAAACGTTTCTTCCTAATAGTAACACTCAATTCTTTTGCAAATTGTACAATTCGTTGGGTTGGATTTAGGAGAATTTAATTTCTAAATGACGTATTAGTTTGTATAATGTTAAATAAATATCTTAACAAAAATCACTTACTTGCTGGCACCTGGTTCACGATTTCATTCGGGGTTGGTTGACCATGGAATGCACGTTTATTCAAAAGGGCTGGAAACCTTAAACTGACAGCTAAAAGGATCTGTCCGCGAAGACGATCGTGAACCAGCGCCTTAGGCAAACATTACATTGGCAAAGTGCTCGGAACTTTGCGACACCACAACCCCCTTGAGGCGCCCGAGTCCTGACGAGAAGTCTCACTCACATCTAAGATAGCGAGTTTCACTGCAGGCCTCCGGATGATTTCTGTCGCTGTTTTCACTTCTGCCGAACGAACCTGACCATCTGCTCCGGGGAACAAATTCACGACTCTGCCTCTTGGCCATCGGCTCCGTGGCATGTCGACATCGCATACGAGATCGGCATCTCTTGGTGAAAACAGGGAGGCACTTCCTCGTTCATCTCCTCCAAAATCGGTCCTTAAGCTGTTGGCTGATCCTCCATTGCTTCCGAAGACACAGAACCCTGTCACTGATTGGATCTGGTGTCTGAGTTGAACTGGTAGATCCGAGGATGAAATGATTCAGAGTGAGAGGTTCCTCGTCCTCAGCTGAGATGGGTAGGTATGTCAACGGCTGGCTGTTGATAATATTCTCTGCTTCTATTAACGCACTCTGCAGAGTCTCTAATCTCGGAGCGACTACGGTCAAAGTTCGTGACAGCACACGCTTGATAGATAGCACCAGTCGTTCCCAGCACCCTCCTGCATGTGGGTTTGCAGGCAATTGAACACCCATTCGATGCCTTTGGTGGAGAGTTCTGCTTTCATTACCTCATTGTCGAATATGCTGCTGTTGCTTAGTTAATTCTTGGCGCCTATGAAATTGGTCCCATTATCGCTCCTTATGCGTACCGGCTCTCCTCTTCGATTTACGAAGTTATGCACGCATACAATGCACGCGGCAGTTGATAAGTCCGCTGCGACTTCAAGATGTACGGCTCGTATAGTCAGGCATGTGAAGAGCGCGATCCACCTTTTCTCTCTTCGGCGGCCGATGGTTATGACGACGGGTCCAAAGTAGTCGAGGCCAGTAAACGTGAATGGTCTGACGTTCAGTTTAAGGCAATCCTCAGGTAGCTATCCCATCAACGGCGGTAATGGCTTGGCACATCGGATGTGGCATTGTCGGCATACGTTCTTCACCATCTTTACAGCGTCGCGCAGGCAGACTATCCAGAAACTCTGTCTGATCTCGTTGACCACTGTATCATCTCCCTGGTGGCCCAAACGGCTGTGAAATTGATCTATCAGTAGTCTCGTCACTCTGTGGGACTTCGGCAGTACATATAATAGGACGTCTTGTGGAAAACGGCACTATCGTAGCAGCATCAATCCGGCCCATAATGAGAAAGATTCCAGATTCGTCGTGATATGGTGTAAGTTAGTAGATTTTACTGTTCTTCTCAACAGTTAAGCTGCGTCGCAGCCAGTGTATATCAGGACCGTAGGCCTCTCTTTGTGTCTGACGCAGTATGAGGCGCTCAGCGCTGCCAATCTCCGAAACGCTTAATTCTCCTGGCTCAATCTTCGTACCCCTGCATGCAGCTAGAAAGCGGAGCATCCATGCCATCGTCCTCCGCAGCTTCAGGTACGTCGAAAATCTAGATTCGGCGAAACAGGCATTCTCGGCTAGGGTCACGTTCAGCATGTGCTTGGGACGCAGCTTCTCTTGGTTTTCGTATGCGGCAACGTCATCTGGCAGTTGAGGCCATTCCACTTCCGGCAACTTGAGAAAGGCAGGCCCATGTATCCACTTGTTGTCTAATTGAAACTTCGAATAATGGCGTGCTCGCGTACCATCGTCGGCTGGATTCATCTTGGAGGGTACTCATCTACATTGCTTTATATGAGAGCTGCCTAAGACATCGGCAATCCGAAAGGCCACAAATTCCTTATGGCGGCGAGGGTCGGATCGAAGCCAGTGCAACACCGTTTTTGAGTAGCTCCGAAATACTGCCCGGTGATCGACAAATCGTGATGTTCCCTGACGGCATTGCTATGCTCCGTGCCCAGAACGGCGGCGGTAAGCTCTAAACGTGGTATTTAAAGAAGTTTCTTCGGACTGGCTCCCATACACGAACGACACGTGGAATTCTCCGATGAACTCGACCCGGAAATAGCACACTGCGCTGAACGCCTCTTCGCTTGCATCTACGAAGGTGCGAAGGCTCACTCGATTTGCTTTCGATAGATGGAGGTGGTGGCATCTTGGGACAGTCAGACGCGTCAAGATCGGCAATTCCATTTTCCATTTTCCACTCAGTCCACTGAACAAAGACTTCATCTGGGATCTGCTCGTCCCATGCTATTGGCCGCATACGAAAGTTGGACAAGACGGCTACTAGTGGCCTGTAGTCGTCAGGCCCTTTCAATAAAAGAGAGTTTAGAGACACAACACACACCGCTGCTGCTGCGTCGAACACTAGTCAGAACTTTCCGGGCTTGCTGGGATTCTGTACTCCAAAGTGGGGGAGGTACCACGTTCTGGGGCCTTTAATTTCTGCTTCAGCGCCTGTTAGTTTTCTGGCATACCCCTTGTTGATACAGATCGTCACGATGTTTTTGTATTTGGCGGCAAAATCAGGATTCTTCTCCATCTTTATCGCTATTTCTAATAAATCACGGTGCATTAACTATTGATCTTAGCACTTTATTTTCAAAAGTTTGTAAAATATTGACATTACTTATTTTGGTACAACCCCAGAGTTGTATTCCATATGTCCATATCGGCTTTAGCACTTGCTTGTATAAAAGCAGTTTGTTCTCTATATTAAGCTTCTAATGTTTTCCAAGTAACCAGTACATTTATCTCTATTTGGTTTCTAGTTCTTTACGTTTTTTCTCCACGTGCGATTTCCACTTCAGCTTAGCATCAAGTGTCATTCCAAGATACTTAGCCTCGTTTGCAAACGGAATTTGAACCGAGTTTGAAAAGATCGGCAAATTATTTATTTTCTTATAAGTAAAGTTAACATGAACAGATTTGTTTTCGTTTAAAGCTAGTCGCCAAATCGTCGTCCATTCACTTACTTTGTTCAATGCAATTTTTCAGTCGTTTCTTCGATCGTTTTACCCGTTGCCAGGATGGCAGTGTCGTCGGCAAATGTAGCTAATATGGTGCCTTCTTCTTGCGGTATATCGCGAGTATATAATAGGTACAAAAGCGGTCCAAAGACACTACCCTGCGGCACCCCAGCCCTTATTACTTTAAATTCTGAATATTCATTTCCGTGTTTGACTCGGAAAAGTCGATTCGTTCCGGCAGAGCTTGTCGTAATTTATATTTCAATCCTTCATGCCAGACCTTGTCAAAAGCTTTAGATACATCAAGGAATACGCTCGAGCAAATCTTTTTTCCTTCGTAAGCTTTCTCAATTAAATCAGTTATTCTATGCACTTGGTCTATTGTTGAGTGCTTGGCTCTAAACCCAAACTGGTGATTGGGAATAAGAGATCTTTCTTCTATAACCACTTGTAATCGATTAAGTACTAGTCTTTCGAAAACTTTAGACATAATCGTCAGCAGCGAAATAGGTCTATACGATTTTTTATCATTCGGCGGTTTTCCTGGCTTCAGAATCATTATTACTTCCGCGACTTTCCATTGACTCGGAACATATTCTAATCTTATCGCTGCGTTTATAATGTAGAGGAACTTAACTAACGCTTTTCTAGGTAACGATTTAAGAATCTCTCCTGTGATTAGGTCGTATCCAGGAGCTTTATTCGGTTTCAGTTTCTTTATTTCTTGTTGAAGTTCGGTCAGCCTTGCATTTCTTACTGTGTAATTGTGAGGTGCTATATCCAACACATTACCATTTTCAACAAGCGCTTGTCCATCAAATGGTTTAAATGTTTCTTCTAAATGGGCGGCAAAGACTTCTGTTTTGTCTTTATCATTCTTGACCCATTCGTTATCAATTTTCTTGATTGGGGCTGCTTGTATTTTCGGTTTTTTAATTCCTTTTATAGCTTTCCAGAGCGAATAATTGGAATCTTTTTCCGCTGTTAAGCTTTCGATGCTGGTTTGTATTGTCCGATTTTTAAAATCAGTAATGGCCTTTTTTAGCAAGTTACACAAGCGATTTAAATGCGATTTATGTTGCGGAGCACGAATTTATTGCCATTTTTTAAGCGATTTTCTCTTCTCCCTTACCATTTCTTTTATTCCCGGTGGATATTTTTGGGCATGTTTAATTGGCGTTTTCCTTTGATAGGGAGTATTTTTCCACGCGGCGCGCTGCAAAACTTCAATAAAACGATCAACTTCGGTTTCGAGTTCAAGAGACGTCTTAAGTGATGCTCTCAGTTCGATATGTTCTTCAACGTCTTTTTTAAACCCTTCCCAATCAGTTTTTCTGCTAGCTAGTAGGTACATCTTTTTGAATGAGGCGTTCGCTCATCGCTACAATGATAGGGGAATGGTCGGAAAAGAGATCAAAACTTTCATCAATTTTAATACAGTTGTCTGGTATTCCTTTTACAACAAAGAAATCGATCAGATCGGGTATTTTGTTGCTATCAGTCGGCCAATGTGTTGGTATATTAGTCCAGTGAAAGTCGCAACTGTGTTGCATGCAGGCGTTGTAAAGTGCTCTTCCTTTTTGTGAGACACATCTTGAACACCAGAAGGTGTGTTTTGCATTAAAATCACCGCCAATAATAAAATTCGGTCCAAGAGAGTTGAAAATATTTGAAAAATAATTTTTTTCGAGCCTGCAACGCAGTGGACAATAAATAGACGAGACATTGAAAGAGTAATGTCCATTTTTCACGCGTACAGTGCTCACTTGCATTGTTTCAAGCTCTATCATAATCTCTTCAGAGTGTTCGATGCAATCTTTTATGATTAAAGACGATCCGCCGCTGGCCCTTTCCGACGGGTGATAAGCGTGATAGCTACTGTATCCAGTAATGTTTACACGCTATAGTTTCGTCAGGTGAGTTTCTCAGATCAAACATATGTGAATGTCATTTTCTCGTAGAAATATTTCTAGCTCTTCTAGTCTTTGTATGAGACCGTTGGCGTTCCATGCAACAATTTTAAGAAGTTTCGTCATGTTCCTTTTGAAATGCTCCTGTTGTTAAGCTTATATTCAAGCTTCTCCAAACTTTCGACAATTAGCATGTTTGTTTTTGTTTGCTCCTCAAGCCTCGCAAGGATAATGGAAAAGACGTTAGATACGGGGTTTTCCGAATTATCAGTGTTCGTCTTTGTTGATGTTGATGCTTGAGCAGGCGTCTGCATGTCAGAATCTGATGGCTTTTCTTTAGGCGGTTTTACCTTTACCCGGTGTGGAATTTGATCGGTGTTTGATGTCGCAGCTTGGGCGTACGTAAGCGCGCCAGGGTCGGTTCGGTTTTCTCTAGTCACCCTTCTTGCAACAGTTTTCGACTTTTCCTTATTTACCGGTTTTGAAGGTGGGTTTTGCGGCTTCATAAGTCGATCTCTTCTTTTTTTACAGTTCCTTGGCTACATCACAGCCTCTGTAATTAGCCAGGTGCTTACCATTTCAGTTAATACATTCTGCAGGGGTTTTTTTGTTTACGCCACACTCTTGACTAAGATATTTACCGGCGCATTTGACACATCGCTGTTCTTTTCGGCAATACTTTCTTGGCATAGTTTGCACTGAGGTATCAACCTTGTATTCTTGCGAATGGGTTCGATTTTGACTACGACATTCAGAATTGTTCTTATTTAGTAAATCTTATCTAAACTCTCAGCCTTATCAAAGGTTAGCATAAAAAGAGGAAGCTCGCGCTTAACCATCGTTTCCTCGCCTTCCAATTTCTGTTTTTCCCGTTTAATTAAGTTTGCTGCATCGACGATTTTAAAGTTTTTGTTCTCCAAATCGTAAACAACATCTTCCTTTCGGCATGAGGCATGAAGTCCTCTAGCTACGACTCGTATCGGTCTTTCAGATTTATTTTCATACGTGTACCACTGGATTTTTTCAGTATTCAGTTTATTAGATACTGAGCGGTAACTGTCTGAGTCCTTTACGTTTACTTTCCATTCAACAAAGGTTTGAGAAAAGAATGCAGTTTATTATAGTCTGCAATTCCGATCACGTATATTTTCTTGCCTCGTTAACATTTCGGGCGAAGAGCCAGCTTTTCGTTTCTTGACTGGTCGTTTTTTTAGAATCCAATTAGTTTCCCGACTTAGTTCTTCATCATCCGTTTTATAATCCGTGTAATCGGGAACATTTGAACTCGCGGCAGACTCATTACGAGGTTGCGATGAGTCATTAGATGCTTTATTTTCTGCTTTAAGTACTTTTAATTCTTTTCTTAGTTCTTCGCAGAGAAGTTCCATTTTACTTAGTCTGGTCCGGAGTTCCGTATTTTCGTCCGTAAGGCTTTGAATTTTCGCTGAAGTCCGCTGTTCGAGCGCAGACTTTATCGATGTCGCCGGACTTCTAGTTCCGCACGTTTCTATGGTAGATCTTGATGTTGAAGATCTAACTACCCTAGTACCTTCTTTAAAAGGGTCCGATGAAAGCAATAAATGGCTCTCCCCAGAATCCATAGAGCCGACCTCCGAAGATGGTGGATTTACCTGGACTGCCACCTGGGGTATTTATATCTTTCGTTTTGTTCATTGCATGTTTTTGTATACGCCATACTCCGTATACGGAGGGTGGATTTTAGTCGCCTCTTACGACAGGCATGCCTACCTCGGGTATATTATAACCCCTACCCGAAGGATCTTGAAATCGTCCTCAATAATACTATCTGAAATCTGGTCTTGCTATCGAAGATGGCTGCTATATAGAACGATTTTATCCTGGCTATGGGTGATTGAAGCTGCTTTCCTATACACTACCCATCCAAGCTTGGTGAGCGACGCATCCATAGCTCCGTTTACCATCTTGATGCTTTTCGTTGGTACGCCAAGGTGACAGTTGTCAAGTCCGATGAGCATCTCCGGGTTAGCGTCGGTATACTCGGCAATGGCTGGCGTATTCTTCCGAAGGTGTTGCAAATCCAACTCAGAGGCGGTAAATGTCTGCATCGGTAGATTAAGCTCCTCAATCGTCTGAACTCCACACATGTTGAACTTAACAGCTTTGTTGCGATTGGTAGAGAATTTTGGAATCACCGCTTCGTTTGCAACTTAGCACTGGTTTTTGGACATCACTCAGGCGCTGGTCTTCGGATCATCCTGGCGCTGGTCTTCGGATCATCCTTCTTTCCTGGCTCTTCTTCGTGCAACAGTTGGTGAAGTTTCTTGGAACACCCGTTGACCGCACAAACTCTTCTTAATCTGCAGGTCCGCATTCTATGTCCGCGTCTTAGACATCAGAAACAGAGCTTGTTTGTCTTGGTGAATTCCCATTTGGCTGGGGAATCTAGTTTCTTAAAGTTGCTGCATTCGGTTATAAGATGCCGCTTTTTTTACACTGTCGGCAACTGTCGCTGAGTGCGCCGCTGGATGTCGAACCACTACCGGCATGTAACACTCTTCCTGTCCTTATCTTCGCTTCTGATCTGGCTTGTGGTGAAGGAGATAGTGACGTCGTCATGGCAACACATACTCGCGACAGACGGTTCAGCCATTCATTAAAGTGCTTGATAATGTTACACGGCTGAATAAGCATACTGGTCTGTGCCCACTCCAATCTCCTGATCATTGGAGGCTTCCCAATCAACTCGTCGAGTAGCAGAGGATCCATCAAGTATTGGTGCATACCACATGCCTCGAGGAATGCACTAAGATTCTGCACTTTTCCTCGATTAGATCCACCTTCGACTCCAAAATCTGCGCAGTTTCCCTCACCTTCCTCAACTGGCTCTGGATGAGACATTCCGGTCGTCCACAGCGGAACTCCAACGTTGACATAACTAGTTCGACATTATTCGGGTGGATGAGCAAGGATTCGACGACATCCTTTGCCTGTCCCTTGAGGCACATGGAGGCGAAAAATATTCTCTACCTTACTGTACTGGAATATATTGGTTGATTCCACAAAGGCTGTACAGAAAATCGGCCACTCCTCAGGTTTTCCATGAAATTCTGGTAGGTCATGCAACTTACGATAACTCCCAAAGGAACTTGACGATTACGTCGGTTGTTGGGCAGGCAAAGATGCTGGATGTGGCTCAAAACCCCTTGGCTCGAACGTTTGAAGACCGTTGAGTGGTGGCAGTAACGTGGGAATCCTACCGGCTGTTTCGAATCCACATGTACTCTCTGTCGATTGACTGGGTTGCAGCAACAGTGATTCTGGTGGTGGCCAGGAGTAAGGCGAGTACGCAACACGTGACGTGGGCTACGTTGAACAGGCTTTGGGAAGAACGGAAGCTGCATTGGATGCAAAAGCAGGAAACGGCATTGGCATGTGGGCTTCGGATGTGGCGACGTGAGTCATGGCTGTGGCGAACGGCGTAACAGCTTGTTCGCTCTTAGTCACTACCGATGAAGGAACGTTCATGGCGAAAGCTTCCGTCGCAGCAACACACGTATCCTTCACTGCGGAAATAACTGGATCGACACTGACCATAGCGCTTGAAATTACTGTGGCTAGGGTAGGCGTAACAACAGTAAACGTAGGCTGTGTTGACTGCTGTTCTCTAAGTAGTCCTTCAAGGCGCCGGCGTTCCTGTATATCCTCTACGGTTGATGTTGTGGCTGCTTGCAATTGCGCACGTAGCTCGATTAACTCTCGTTACGATGAATCCTCACACTCCCTTGTATCCATTGTAGTTTCGTTTTCTTCTTTCTCATCTGGAACAGTTTCACTCCTCTTCCCGGCGGAAGTCTTTGTCTCCATCAAATGCCCCTTTGGCATAATGGCTTTACTCCCCTCTTGCTTCGGCTGGTAGAACGATGTCTTTTTCAATTGCCACTAGCTGCGAAGGCACGCTTTGTTTTCGGTTAGTTGTAACGGCTTATTCTGTTACGGCGATGTATCCGATGTATCAATAGGATGGCTTGCTTTGGCGTGGACTGTTGTTGCTGGCTGCAAATTGAAGTTAACGGCAAGTTGAAGTTAGCGGCTTCCCCTGTTACGGCAATGTATCTACGTACATACGTAGCTACGGGAGAGATTCCTGGCTTTGTTTAATTTCTTTCACCGCGGCACACTTCTTTACAATTTTTTTCTTCTGTGGCAAAGGCAAACTTACGGCTTCGTTGTTGCTGCCTGTCGCAACAAAATGGCGTTTCTAGCACAAAGAAAAATGGCTGACGGCAAACAATAAAGTTTGTAGCACAAAGAAAAATGGCTGGCAGCAAAAAATAAAGCTGTCGTCAACCTTCCACACGTAGTGCCACAAATAAAACACATCCAAATTGTTCAATTCGCTGTGTTGGATTTAGGAGAGTTTATTTTCTAAATGACGTATTAGTTTGTATAGCGTTAAAAAAATAGCTTAACAAAAATCACTTACATGCTGGCACCTGGTTCACGACTTCATTCGGGGTTGGTTGACGATGGAATGCACGTTTATTCAAAAGGGCTGAAAACTTTAAACTGACAGCTAAAACAATCTGCCCGCGAAGTCGATCGTGAACCAGCGCCTTAGGCAAGCGTTACATTGGCAAAGTTCTCGGAACTTCACGACAACTTTCTTTAAGCCTTTAAACGTATTTTTTAGAATTTTTTATGCTAAAAAATAATTTATTTTTTTTAATTTCAAATGACTAGCTATTTTTTGTGAAATTCGATCGACTAACTGAAGGAACTATTTGGTCAACTCTCATTAAAACTTCTTAGAAATAACGCATTGCATATTTTAATTTTTTATTTCTTTTATAAAAACGTATCATTTCCGTTATCAATTACCAAGAAATACTGTTTGTTTACTTTTTCTTGAGAAATCTATTGATGATACTACTTAATGTTTCAAGAATATGCAAAAATTAATTACATATATTAGGTGCACAACTACATAAGTTCAACCACTTTTTTTTGATGAAAATGCAACTTTATTGTGAAAAAATGATTACAAATGAATCATTCAAAGTATTGCTGACTGGCAGAGGTCGAATACCGTTACGGTAAAAGTGTTCATCTTTTGAGGCTATCCACGAATCAAGCCATTTTTTGATGTCTTCATATGAGCGAAACTGCTGATCAGCCAGACCATGTGCCATCGAACGGAACAAGTAATAATCGGATGGCGCAATATCTGGGGGATATGGCGGGTGGGGTAGGACTTCCCACTTGAGCGTTTCCAGGTAGGTTTTAACGGGTTTGGCAACGTGATGCCGTACATTGTCATCCTGTAGAATCACTTTTTCGTGCCTCTGCTCGTATTGTGGCCGTTTTTCGTGCAGTGCTCGGCTCAGTCGCATCAATTGAAGTCGATAATGTTCCCCAGTGTTGGTTTCGTTGGGTTTCAACAGTTCACAATAAATAACACCGACCTGGTCCCACCAAATATATAGCATAATCTTGACGGGTAACTCCTAATACTACAGCAAGCTGTACATGCGTTTGACACGGATCCTCATCGAGCAATGCCTCCAATTCAACGTCTTCGAAGGATTTTGGCCTTCCTTCATGCGCACGGTCGTCAACATCGAAATCACAGTCTTTGAAGCGACGGAACCAATCACGCCACGTTGTGTCACTTAGAGCAGCATCTCCGTAAACTTTTTGGAGCTCTCGATGCGCTTCAGTCGCCTTTTTCTTCGAATGAAAGAAGAAAATCAACTCTTCTCGCAAATGGCGATTATTTGGCACAAAATCAAACATTTTCACACAACCAAAAGTATATGACGCCAAAACAAAATCACTAATATGTCAAAACAGTTTGCTTACCATCTGTCTAAGCTCGGTTCATGAAGTTTTGCATATGCCAAAATCGACCAGCACGTACTAAGAACTTAGTTACGCACCTAATACATATGTCATTATTATTTGCGTAAGTAATTTGGCCTAAGTCCACAATTTTTAAAACAACAACAATATCAACCATTGTGAATAATACGCAAAGCAAATAAGTACGTAGAAAAAAAACAAATCTAATGTTAAAAAATAATAACAGGGACAAAAATTATTCATTCTTATCTTAAGTGTACTTATATACCGAGGTAATAATATTAACAGAAAAAGTCATTTTCACTCAAAATTGTTCACTACTATGTGCATTGTAAAATTAACAAAACCAAAATTGCTGAAAATTTTACCTACTATTTACCTTACAAAATTGTCAAAACCTATTGTTTTGCCTATTTCTGTGAATGAACACTTTTTATCTCACTCCTTTTCGTGGCTGAATTGTTTTAGGATTTTTGTACTAGGGAACTTGGTAATTTGCAGTAATATTTGGGCTAAACAATTATGTAATGAATTGATTAAGTGACAAAAAGAAACCATCTATAAGCAACCGTTAGGTTAGACTTCAGGTTCTTGAGCCTATCTGCATTACAAAAAATTTTTGTGATATGATATTTGGTGGTATTTTGGAACTACAAGTTAAGTTGTTTACTTTCTTCTGAATCCAAACTGATGATTAAAAAGAGACGTTTTCCTTCTATAAGCAGCTGCAATCACCTAAGTAGTATCCTCCCAACAATTTTTGACATAATTAGAGGAAACAAAATGGACCTACGAGTATATGACATTCGGCGGTTTTCCTGTTTTTAGAGCCATTACGACTTTCGCAGCTCTGCATTGATTCCGAATATATTCCAATCAAAGAGCAGCTTTTATTATGTAAAGAAGCTTAATTGTAGCTTTCCTAGGCAACGTTTTAAGAACCTTTCCTGCTATTAAGTAGTATCCAAGAGTTTTCTTAGATTTCATTTCTTTATTACTTGCTTAAGGTCCTCTAGCGTTGCACTTCTTATTATGTACTTGTCAAGTTTTATGTCCGAGACATTGATATTTTCAGTAAGCGCTTGTCTATCGAAAGGTTTAGAAGCTATTTCCAGATGGGCAGCAAAGTCTTCCGTTTTCTCTTTATCATGCCTTGCCCATTTCATCTTTATTTTTTCCTGATAGGTGGCACGTAGATTTGGAGTTCTTTAATGCCTTTTACAGCTTTCGAAAGCGAATAATTCGATTCTTTTTCCGCTTTAAACTTTTAAGGAAAGATCGTATTGCACGATTCTTAGAATGCTTAATCGTTTTTTTTTAGAAAATTACATCTATAATTTACTAGTGCTTTATGTTTCATTTATTATTTTTTTTCATTTCATTTCATTTATTTATATAGGCACATCTTTTATAATAGACCAAGTATTTAATCTACTTGTAACAAAACTTAACGTAGTCTTCTCCCTTGATTTGCGCTCCAAAGGAATCTGCCGGAATATGTCCTTCAGGCGTTGGAGAAGACTCTTCATTTGAGGGATTTCTTTCTTCGTAGAGGTATCATCACCTTCTGGAACCCTCTCCAAAATTTGGAAGTCTTGTCCTCGCTTTCCAGGAGTGTAGTCTTTGTCGGCTGGTTCGAACGGTCGCACTGCCGACTATCAGGTTTCCCTGGCACTGTTGCAACTAAAGTTGATGTTCCTTTGACCACAACTAAAGCACGTCAGGCTATGGAAAGTAGACTGACACGCCGACGGAGTTCAAACAGGACTCCTAGCCAGGTCTGTTCTCTTAGTCGAGTTCGTATTGTTTGTTCTGTCAGTCTTCATGTAAGTCGGATGTCTGTCAGTCCGGTTACTTTGAAGCGCAGCAATTGCAACTTCTTCGTCCTCTAAATCCCTAAAATCTTCCCTATCTCTAAGCGTTCCCTGGTCTCCTAGGTTGTTAACTTGTCGTCTGAATTTTGTTTCCCTAGTCGTCAAGTACTTTTCCGCGCCTACATTCATCTCTTAGCTCTTGGATGTCCGTAATAGAGCATCTGAAGGTCAGCGTCGCTACTCTGTCCTTTATGTTACTTCGGAGGATGTCCACTAAGTCTAGTCTATTTGGTTGACTCGTCATCTGTAGTACCAACGTCCGTACGTTACTGTATAGGTCGTTAAATGACTCCTGGGGTTGGTGCCTCCTATCAATTATGGCCATCAGAATTTCATGGTCTCTTACATTATTTCTAAACTGTTCCAATAATTCCCCCTTAAGTCGCTGATAGCTCAGATACCTATCGTCTTCATTTTCCTGCAGAAATTGCCAAAACCACCTCTCTGAAAGACCGCTTACTAGGTGATGGAAGTGCGTGAATAGCTGGTGGTTGCTGATACCGTTTTGGTGTTGCAAGGTTTCAACGCGAAACAGGAAACTTTCAACAGACATCGTTCTCGGTGTCCCGTCAAACTTAATGCCCCACTTATGAATGTCCACCTTCCTTTCTGAAAACCGTGGGAATGGTTGAGAAGCGTGGAGCCTGTTCATGTAGTGGGTCGTTTAGTGGTATTTGTCGTTCGTGTGGTGGCGGGTTAAAAGTCGGTCTGTTCAATATCGGTTTTGGTTGATGTAAGAGTTCCGTCCAGTTGAGTGGATGCGAAGGAGTGGATTGTCCTTGTCGGGTGTTGTCTTGTCGTCGGTCGTTCGTTATAATTGGTTCGCTTTGCGCAGCTGCGGAGAGCTCCAGGTTGCAGATCTTGTCGTTGATCGCCTTGATGTTCTCCTGGAAGGTAGTCATCATATCTTTCATATTTTCGGCGAATACCGACATGATCTCAACCTGGTTCTTAATAACCGCTTGAGAGACCACCGTTTGTTTCTGTTGTGTTTATGAGAATTCAAGATATTTTGGACAATAAGCAACTTCAATAATTACTGACCTAAATAGTGGATTTGCTTATTTAATTATTTTACGATATTCTGCCCAATAAGTTCCATAGTGTTTTTGATTTGCTTATTGGAATAATTTATTGACCCGAAAGGTTGCAAAGAATTCATATTTTGTCAAACAAGCAACTTGCTGGTTGTTAACTTCAGTCGATTAAAATATACGAGTAAATAGAGTTAAGAAATTAAATAAAGTCGCCAGTTGTTATACCAAGTACGAAGTCTACATAACTACTGAAGCAGTGGTCCTTCGAGCAAAAATAGTTGTAACCATTGCCAAACATGTCTTTTGTTCCTAGTGTGAGGCTGCACTAGGGTGGTTATGAACTATCACCTAGAAAAGTAATAGTTTACTTTAGTGTATTGCAAAGGTAACAGTTTACCTTACAACAAGTTGATACAAGTGTAAAACCCCCTAACAAAGTGGTATAAAATGAATAATCTTGAGAGAATTATAGATAACTTCCAAGATGTCATCGTCCAGCTGGAAGAGGTTAGGGTTAACCTTACCAAGCTGGGATTAGATAAGCGTACCCCGGAAACGCTTGCAAGGCAGCACGGCAAGGAAAAGAGCCTTTGGACTTCCATCAAGGTACTTTCTGCCGAAGTACGAGGCAGCAAAAAGCCATCTCTTCAAAAATCTAGGAATCCATAGCGAAGAATTCCCCAGAACTATTGGAGGAGGATGAAAAACAAGAAGACGATACCGAAGATCCATTCCGTCAAGGAACCAGCCATTCTCTCGAAGCCCAGTCGGCCATAGGTCCTAACCCGAAAACGGATGCAGCGATCAACTTACCAATGCATTTCAATCCGACTCCATCGCAAAAAACCGAAACAATGATTTCAATTAACCCTAAAGATGGTAATAACGAACAGTTCGTTACGGCTGACGATTCACAGTCTTGCCGTCAGTAAACCCCACAGCACGAACAGAGAGAGCACTCCAGTAACGGTTCCCGATTTAGGATGTTGCAGAATCGTCAAGATGCTCAAACACACCCTGAAATCGAGCAACATACTACCCAGACGCTCAGGATGCCAGCCCAACCTACGTATACGTTTGTGCAAGGAGTTGGATTCGTTTTGATTAACCCCGAGGGAGGGCTACACCAAGGATACAACATCAGTCCCGCACAGCAGCCACAGCAGCTCCAGTCAATTCAACAGGACAACAAAAACCCAACCGAAGCACTTCTACATGCGATAGCCAAACTCACGCTAGAGCAAGAGAACGCGTCACACGCCACTGGGAGGGACGTGGGCGGAAGGAAGTGGCATCAAAATTCCAGAAATCAACTGAAGAGAATATGGTGGTGATATCACAAAGTACCGTGAATTCAAGGAGCAGTTCGATTCACTGGTCCAAAGGAGCCGAATGTCCAACATCGATCGCTTCGCTCTACTCAAGTCGAAGCTAACTGGGAAAGCATTGGAAACAATTAGTGACTTAGATTTAACTGGAAGCAACTATCCAATTGCCTGATCAACATTGGACCGAACGTCTGACAATCCAAGGCATCTAGTTAAATTAGAACTAGAGGCTATGTTAGCTCTACCTCAACGACCAACAATCCAAGGGAAAGCAGAGTCTGTAATAGCATTCATGAATTATACTAAAGGACGGGTCTCTAATCTCAAAAGAAACAAGATAAATGGAGAACATATCATGGCCTATTTAATACTTCGAGGCTTTGATCCTATCACACGGGGAAAAATGAACGACAAGACTTCCCACCTTAGAGGAGATAGAAGTTTTCCTGTTCACGGAATATCAGCACCATTTAGATCAAGACGACAACCATCGATTTACTCAGAGAGTGTCTAAAAAAGATTCCATAATCATAGTGTTTCGGCTTCTCTTGAAATTTCCGCGCGATTTCAAGTGGTGCATCAAGTGTTGGGGTAGCAGAGGTAGTGTTACCGACCAGTGACCTCAGTCGTTCGGGTTCATTTCCCATCGGAACAAAAATAAGCATAAGCAATAACAATGAAAAAAGTGAACGGTCCCTGCTTCCCATAGCGGGAGTAGTGGACGCAAAAACATCGGCCGATGAGGCCGACAGTAAAAGCCACTTGGCTATCGTCGAAAGTGGAATAACTGTAAAGAGGAGGAGGAAGCAGAGGCTGACTCCCTACGAAGGCAAGCGCCCCTCCCTATCAGCTTCGACTGAAAAGCTGCTGGGAGAAGTGAGGGTGGGGGCGCCGTCAACAACAACAGCAGCAGCAGCAGCAGCAGTACACAAACGTACATTCGGCTCGGACGGTGGAGAAAATTGCTACAAAGGTGGTAGCAATAGCTTCGCCACGTTAGCGGCCTCCGAGTCCGAGGATGAGGACGAAGAGATGGAGGCAATAAACGAAAGCATACGGCAGCTCCAGCAGAGGGTGCTGACCATAAAGGCTAAACAGACAGCCAGAAGAGCGGAAGATAGCCAGTCGCAGAAAGAAATAAGAAAACAACAACAAAAACAGCTGCTTGATATGCAGCAGCAACAACAACTGCCTGCAAAGCGACAGCAACAAAACCAGCTGCCAGCAAAGCAGCAACAACAACATCAACAGCTAGCAACAAAGCAGCCACAACAGCTAAGCAGCAGCGGCAAAAACAACAACAAAAACAGCAAAAACTGGATCAGCAGCAAATTCAACATCAACAGAAAAACCAGCAACAGCAACAACATCAGCAGCAGAAGAGTGTAAAGGAAAAGGTGCCACCAATCAACACCTTCAAGATGGAATTAAAAGACACCATTGAGCTATGTAAGTCGGCCATAATCAATAACTTTTTTATTAAACGGATTAATGAAGATAGGTATACTATCTACTGTAATACAGTGGAGCAGTATAAAAAAATAAAAGGTTTATTAAAGGAAACGACGACGGAATTCTTCTCCTTCACCCCGAAGGGGGAAAAGTTGCAAACTATGCTACTGAGGGGGATAGATCCGTCTATCGAACCGAGAGAGCTCCTTAGGATGCTGAAAGAGAAGGAATGCGACGGTCTTGAGTTCGTAGGAGTCAAGCCGTTCACCACAGCAAGGGCCAAAAGGGAGAAGCGGAAATTACCGTTCTTTCTTGTTCAGATAACTCCCAATAGCAAACTGGATGGTCTAAGGAGTATTAATGTCCTAGACTACCAGGTTGTCAAATGGGAAAAAGTAAAGAGGAGCGATAACATTTTACAATGTGTTCGCTGCCAAAGGTTCGGGCACGCTGCGTCGAACTGCGAAATTCAGCCTCGATGCGTAAAGTGTGGAAAGAACCACAAAGCAGAGGATTATTCCTTGGGTAAGGATGGGGCTGCAGATAAAGGCCAACTCTCGTGTGCACTATGTGGGAACTCAGGACACACCGCAAACTATGGGGGTTGTCCCAAGTTCCAGTACATGAAAAAAGTAAACCTGGCTCGTCAGCAGAAAGTCGAAGTCAAGCGTCCACCTGTTTCTAGTCAAACACCAGCCGTTACTCCCCAATGGACCTACGCTCAAATGGCGTCAGGCCGGAGAACTACGGCTCAGCCTGATTTGCGGACTATTTTGCTCTCTATTTAAGGGTAAATGAGCCAGCTTCAGTGTCAGTTAGAAGAGCAGGCGAAACGGCTGGGTCAGATCTACGCATTTCTGCCGGGCCTAGCGCACCTCCAGTCGTAATGGATACGATGGCGGAGAAACCCTTAAAGATCACAAGAAACACAAACTGAGCCATAATAAATACAATATTATAAGAAGAGGCCGACCCGACTCTACTCAAGGAGGAGGTGTTGCGATCTTCATTCACGAAGACTTGCGACATAAGGCCGTGTACAGCTCTCCGTGTGCATTGCTCTCCGTAGTGGAAAGAGGATGTACATGGTCGCGGTCTACGCATCTGGTGCTACTCAAACTACTTCATTTATTACAGAGCTCGAGACACTTTTTCGATGTCTAAGGCTGGAGTCGGAGGAGAATTATTTCCTCATTGCCGGAGATTTAAACGCCAAATATAGCGATTGGGGAAATAACATACCAAATTCTAGGGGGAACCTATTATTCAATTGGTGGGGTCAACACAATGTCGAGTATAAACTCGATTTGAAAGCTACAGATAGCCCATCGTATCCTAGAAGCAGCTCCTATCTGGATCTTATGCTGTTCGACGTACTAACCAACACGAACCGACAAACGAGAAACTGCCTACACACTTTTGTGTATGACAGTGACCATTGCGGACTCAGTGTCGAAATTACAAATTCCCAACGAAATTGCGGAACTGGACGAGTTTGTTCAAACGTACCCCTACAATTACAGTAGGATGCGTTGGACACGCTTCTCCAGAGCTATGACGAGAGCACTCTCCTTGAATTCGCCCCACCCACCGTCCAATAGGAACCTGTCAAACGAGGAAATCGACAGGAACCTAATACAAATGGACGAGACAATCAAACGAACGATGGACAGTAGGATACCTCGGTATCAACATACTGACAACGCAGACATATTCCGCAATGGAACAATCGACGCACTACACCAACAAAAAAGTAGACTTCTGTCAAGACTCAAAACCTTGTACAGACAGTTTACGGACAGACAAAACTCGGAGGTTACGACACTGAAGTCGTTGATTAAAAATCTCTAACAGTTAATTAGAGAAAATTACAGACTCTCTGTAAATCTGCATTGGAACAACAAAATTCGGGCTGTAAAATCCAACAACCTACTCGGGTTCCCGCAAATAAATAAAATTTTTCGGAGGAATAATCAAAACGACCTTCGTGTCTTAAGATCCCTCAAACGACGAGCAACGAACAAATACTAATAACAGCACGCATAGATCCCGGGAACGCTGTCGATGATGACAACTTTTTCATGATCGAAGATCCGCAGGAAAAAGTAGAGGCTATAGAAGCGACTTTCCAGGAAGTGTGCAAGGTGAATGATAGCATTTGCCCGAACCACGACCTGGAAAGTCGAGTCCTTGTGCACAACGTCTACCTTCGAAATGATATAGAGCACTGGCGATCAGAGAACATAGGTTTTACCGAGTTCAATGACGATAACATGTCAAATAATGTCGTCGCCGATGAGGGGTTTTATTGTACTGAATAATGCATATTATCCGGCGCATTGGAAGACAGCAGTGGTACAGCCTATTCCCAAAAGAGGTAAAGATACATCCAATCCGGCGAATCTCCGGTCGATAAGTCTCCTTCCGAATATCAGCAAGGTATTCGAAAAAGTGGTCAATAGAGCCCTGACTAAGTGGGCTGAGGACATGCATATAGTTCCGGATAACCAATTCGGTTTCAAGGCGGGTCATGAGACTGTACATGCCGCGTCTAAACTGGTATCTGATATCCAATGGAACCTTATACATGTGTATATATGTATGTATACTATATGTATTATGAAGGTATACAGTATATCTATATTTATGTATACATATGAATATCAAAAAAATAGGCAATACGAATTCGCCTACACCAGCGACATGCAACAAATATTTCGACAATTCCTGATACTTCAAGAAGATCGAAAAAAATTTACGGATCCTCTGGCGCCCCAACAAAACACAACCATTGGGTGAGTTTTGGCTAAACACTGTGACATACGGTGTGGACTGTGCAATATGGCAAGCAATTCGAACAATCCACCAGATTGCCGATGATAACGCACCGGATCTGAAGACCAAGGACATTATTAAAAACTCTGTTTACATGGATGATCTGTTTCATGGAGCCGATAGCATTAAAGAATGCCGAGAACAAATCGCAAAATTTACCTCAACCCTAGAGGCCGGAAAGTTGTCAATGACAAAATGGTCAGCCAATAACCCATCAGTCCTTCACAATATAGAGGATAATAAAAAACTACCCGCCTACAAGGAGGCTGTCGATCCAACTATGAAAATCCTGGGTATTAACTACAATCTAGTAGAAAACACATTGCTCATCCGTATCCCGAATCAAGACCAAGTAACATACACTAAAAGAGGTATATTGTCTATGGCTACATCCCTTTACGATCCCATGGGTTGGATCCTACCAGTTATCATGTTCCTCCGGATACGCATACAAGAGTTGTGGATACTCAGGTACGACTGGGATAACCAAATAGATGAGAAAATACAGCAGAAGTTTCGCAAAATATTTGAAACCTTACCTCAACTTAGTCGCATTAGAATTCCTCGCTGGATCCAAGGAACCCAGGGTACATCAATTCAGATCATTGGATTTTGTGATGCCTCAGGAGACGGCTATGTAGCAGTGATTTACAGTCGAGTAAAAGCCAGGGGACGATTCACACCACTTAAAGCAAGAGCAAACAAAGACAGTAAATTATGCACGATCCCCAAGATGGAGTTAGAAGGAATTGTGCTCCTAACCGAGCTTCTCAACCAAGTCAGAAATAAGTGAACGTATACACAGATACTGAGGTAGCCCTAAACTGGGTGTGTAGTAACAAAATGATCGACAACAAAGAAGAGTTACCAAAATTCGGAAAGGCATCAGTCCGGCGGACATACGTCAAATCTGCGGAAAATCCTGATGATCCAGCTTAACGTGGACGCACTCCCGGACATCTGACTAGCTGTCTGCTTTGGCTTGAGGGTCCAACCTGGTTAATGCATGACCAGCTTCCACCCACTCCTTTCAAAGATATGGAAATTACCATGGCGCATGTCTCTCGAAATATGGTTGATGAAGAAAACTTTATTGAGAGGTTCTCCTGCTTTAACCGTCTACTACGAGTAACCACTTATTTTCTTCGGCGGGCCAGAAAGAAGCAAACACGTGAGACCGGCCCAATCTCCGCTGCAGAAATGTCCAATGCTAAGGCAAAAATCATTCGGTTTCAGCAGCATCTATCATTTAATAACGAAATAGCCCACTTCAAGAAATCAAAAACCTTTCCGAAAAGAAGCTGGTTGACAACTTTAACTACAATGTCTGACCCAGATGACAACATCCTTCGTGTGGGGGGGAGGAATTCTCTTGCCAACCTCCCGGAAAGTCATAAGCATCTGATATTGTTAACCAAATGCCACTTGGTCGATTTAATAGTACGGAAATTCTTTAACGGAGCACTTAATAAGGAAAGAATTCTGGATTCCTACTGTAAAATCACGAGTCAAGAAATGTAACCGGAGTTGTCCCATATGTACTCGATGGAAGGCCCAAGCTGTCCAGCCGATTATGGGAGATCTACCCACGGAACGAATCACCCCAGCACCAGCATTTAGCAAAATCGGTGTCGATTTGTGTGGTCATGTCTGCATTAAAGCCAGTAAAATAAGGTTCGATAAAATCATAAAAGTTTGGGTGGCGGTCTTTGTCTGTTTAGTTACCAAAGCTGTCCACTCAGAAATTTGCTCGAATCTAAGTACGGTAATGTTCCTGGCAGCATTCACACGCTTCGCGAGCAGACGGTGCTGGCCATCCCTGGTCCTCTCTGATAATGGTATCAATTTTATTGGCGCAAAAAAGAAGATCAACCAAGAATGGAGCAAGGTCACTAATAACAGCAAGAACGGACTAGCGATCCAGAAGATTGTTTGGAAAGGCAATCCGCCATACAGCCCTAACTTCGGCGGGCTATGGGAGGCCTCCGTTAAATAATGAAGAAAATGTCTAATATAACTAATCTGACCTATGAAGAATTCAAGAATTCACTCCTTATTATGTGGCATCGAAGGCATCTTGAATAGCCGACCATTACATCCAGAATCATCTGAAGCAGAAGACGCACCCGCCCTTACACCATTCCAATTCATCACGCAACGGAGCTTCAGGAACTCCGTAATCGATGCAAGTCCATCAACTGCTGTCCCAATCACAAAACGCTGGTGGAACAAATTCAACAACACTTCTGGGAACGTTTCCACCAAGACTACCTCCACCACCTGCAGAAGAGAAATAAATTGAGATTCCCAGCTCGAACACTCGGCATCGGGGATCTGATATTACTACAAGAACCAAGTGTTACTCCTGCCGATTTAAAAATGGGTCGAATTATTGAATGCTATCCTGACAGTAAGGGAGGTGTTCGGAGAGCCGATGTAAAGACAAATAAACGTAAGGTCTTCCATCGCGCAACAAATCGTTTGATCCCTCTTTTGCCAGAAGATGCCCAGGACGAGCCTGCCGAACGCCGAAGAAGTTGGCAGCATGCTCGCATCACCTCACTGCTTCCTCGAGTACTTTTATGTTGGCTGGCCCTCACTACCCCAACAACTAACACCTTAGAAATCCAAACACTCACTCCAGGTATCTATATTCACCGATTGGGAAACGCTTTCATCAAATACTTCGACTAGGAGTTCTCGGTCGAAACCTCTTTGAATTTTACCGCCGATCTTATTACCATCGACAATCATGTGAAGAAATTCTACGATTACTGTGAACAATATCAGAACAGCAGCTACTCAAAGTCACTATCAACACTACCGTTCGCCTAGAAGAAACTATTAAACGCGAGGCCACGACAATTAAGGAATGAATCCACTGCAAGTTACCTCAGTGAACAGACCAAACGTTCCATTGGGCCTATAGTTTTAAAAGGAATTGTCAAATAAGGTCCCCAAATACTTATGACTACCGGCATCGCGTATCAAGCAGTAGAGAATTACCAACTAGAGCATCAAATCGTCAAATTTGAGAATAAGATAAAAAAGGTATTAGAAGCATTCCTGAAATCTAAAACTGTTGACGTGCAACTTCATGCCTTGCTTGAACAGCAGCAGCAACTTCGGCTTCAAGAGCAAATGAACGATTACTCAGCCAGCATTCAAATCCTTATCAGCGCTATCCAGACAAATCATCAGAACATCATCACCATCAGGCCCGTTGAAGCCCTACAGACCTATGTCAGTAAGCTAAGACACCACTCGTTGCAAAAGTTAATCTGGTAAGGTTTCAAGTTGCAGAATCTCCAACACCCAGTTTGACGTTATGTCTCCCATCGAAGGTGTAAAGAAAATCGAAACTGATATTAAAAATTTCTCAACCGAAGACTATATGTCCCCTCCCAAAATCGACCTAAGCGGAGAGCCCACAGAGGATCCTCGTCTTGCCATACTCAGAGCAAGACTCTCAGCTGAACTGGATGACAACGACTGGGACTCCTGGGAACATCAGTACTGGTACTTAGGAGCTATTTGTACCATCCTCTGCATCGCTCTATTTTTAATCATCTACACCTGTAAATGCCGCCGAGGACAAAGGTCAGAAATTCCTACTGTCAGTTACCTCAACAAAGAAGACAAGATACCCAAAAGTTGGGTACGGGCATACATGATTCACCGCGATACGGTACCCCACATAAACACGGAAGCAGTTTAGATTTATAATTCCTTCGATAATCAAACTTAAGCACTTTTTCCGCCGGGAGTTTGTTTATGAGAATTCACGATATTTTGCACAATAAGCAACTTCAATAATTACGGACCTCAATAGCGGATTTGCTTATTTAATTATATTCTGCACAATAAGCAACTTCCATAGTGTTATTGATTTGCTTGTTAGAATAATTTATTGACCTGAAAAGTTGCGAACAATTCATATTTTGAAAAACAAGCAACTTGCTGGTTGTTAACTTCAGTCGTTTTAAGTATAAATAGAGTTAAGAAATTAAATAAAGTCGCCAGTTCTTATACCAAGTACGAAGTGTACATACATACCTACTGAAACAGTTGTGTTATCCGTTCTCCACAGTCTTACTCCGAAAGTCAGTCAGGTCATCTTCGTCGTCAGCAGTTTGTTGCGCGACCCTGGTCTCTGCTACAGTTGCTGTCGCTTGGTTGCCTAGCGACAGACTTAGTTGGTTGCGTTGTCCTACAAGTTCTCTAGCTAGTAGTCTTGTGTCTGTTTTTGTTCGTTCGTTTTGTACGTCGTTCATGTCAAGTAGGCCCTGTTCATTTGGAAGGGATCTTCTCTCTAGGTCCTCACGCAGCTCCACCGTGGGCCGTGTTACCTTCTGTCTTGTCGTCGCAGTATGGTCTGTCCTGTTAAAGTTCGTAGGGTAATTTACTCTTTGGGACCCAGTGTTTTTTGGTACTGCCCCTAGATTTCTATCGTTTCCCTCCATAATAAAAAAAAATCAATAATTCCTGCTTCAAATGTAAATGGATTTGGGAGGTAAAAACAAAATAATCAAAAAAAAATCAGAAAGAGTTAACTCGAAGAGAGTTAATCGTAAAAAAAACCAAAATGCGAAACCTTAATAATAAAAAAAAATCGTAAAGAAAAAGCAAAAAAAAGGTAGGAAAATAGTAAAAAAAAATTGTAGTGAAAATCAATAAATAATAATAAAAAAAATTGAAAACGGAAAAAAAAGAGAATACACCTACAAATACCTCACAGAATCCACTGGCTGAGGATTGGACAGCTGTCTTCAGTCTATGACTAATCAAGGAGCATTTAGAGGCCTTGAATGTAAAAGACAGAAAAGTAAAAAATATTTAAAAACGAAAAAAAACTAATCGCGAATGAGGCTGATTGATATGAGTCCAAGGCGACCACTTTCGAAAATAGAAAATCGTCCCCTTGCGGCCGCAATCGTGCCTCTAACAGTCGGTTTTGATAAAATTACCGTTGGGCGCCATTGTTGTGAGCTAGGGTTGGCCACGGAGGCATCTTCGTCCTCCTTGCTAGTTAGGAGGAAGGCGGCACGCTCGCGGTTGCTCGGCTCAGCTCATCGGATGGGGAGTTCTCGTGTCATTGTGGCAGAAACTGGGCTGCCCACCCTTCGTGTCTTGTGACAAAACCAATTTCTGTCTCTCAATGATTATGAGAGATAGCCCGTGTGCTTCCCAGTCACGACCTTAGTCAGTCGTAGAGGATGTCTGATAGTCGTCACGTTACGTCGTCATCGTTCGCAGTCGTCCTGTCTTGTCACCGTTCATCTACAGAAGGACGGCCCGACCGACCATCCACACACCAAAGGAACTTATAACTACTGATATATTCGTTTGTGGGATCATTGCTCCACTCTATTTATTATAAAAATTAAACTTAAACTATTATTAAATATAAAACTATGACCTATTCTGCCAAGAATGACTTAGTAAAAACTTCTCTTTTAAAGCTAGCAAATACGTTACTCACGGTTTTTATCCATGTCCCCTGTTGTCCTGCCGGCAGCACGATCAAGGATGGTGATTTCTTCACCTATTGCGGAGTTAAACGCGATACAAATCACTAATTGTTCTTAGCAGATTTCACACAAATACAAAAAAAAAAAAACACTTATCCTAAACTTAACTTAATTAGGTAATCATAAATTCACTTATTAAAAGAAAAAAAACATCAAATCTTAAAAAAAAACAAAGGAAAATTAAAAAAAAAAATAATCTGTGCAGGGCTTCAGAAGTTCAGTATGGACTTTTTTTTTTAATTGGCTGAAAATAAGTATTCCTTATGGCACTCAAATCTAAAAAAAATTTCACTAGCAGGAAAAACTTCACTTATGGAAATTTAATAACGAAAACGCTGGGTCCTTCGGAACACCTGCTATACAGCGTTGAATTTTTACCGTGGGGGAGCACCCCTTGTTGCCGTTGTTTTTTTTTTGCGGACCACCGCCACCGCTAACTTGTCCAGTTATACCGGTAAATTCCTAGCAACGGTCTCAGCCAGGAACAGCAAGCGGCGGACTTTTCTCAGAGGCCTGAGCCGCTTTTGGTTTTCGTATGCCTTTGTGCTTCTTTAAAGCTCTTGCGCACCCCTCTTTCTGTACAAGGGCTTCCTGAGTCTCTCCTACTATGTGCCCACAAGATTTATCTCCTTTACCAAAACTATAATTCCAACGGTGTAACAAAAAAAAAAAACTTCTTCTATCAATGCAGCGACCAGCTGTTAGAAGCAGTACTTTGATAGTGGAAACTTGGGGTCGATGCTCTAACTCGTTGCTATTAATCTGGGTTATCTGTTTCCCATTGTCCTACTTCCTACACATTGTCCTCTCTTTGTTAGTCTTTTTCTCCTTTTTCTTTGTCGTTTGTTGTCTTTGTCAATTATGAGTAGTGTCTTCCTTTTTTTTCGGAACACTGAAATGGAAATTTCCCTTTCCAATGTCCCACGTCTCGTTATGGTCTGTTACAGAAATCGTCCGTTTAAAAAAAAATTCCTGAATAATAATATACTTAAATACACTAACACTGACATATAATATTACTAATTCGCTTACATAACATACACAATATGACTTAAGAGAATCCTATTTATTAAACCTAAGCCAAACAAAATCTAAACAAAAAGATCTCACGTAAAATGCACGAATTTTATGTTCTCTACCCTTGGGTAGAGTGAACCATAAATAATTCCCTGATTGCCATTATTAATTTTGCGAGGGAGGGATGAGGCTTGTGCGAGTGAGCGAGACGAGTATATCTTCCTCCCTCATGTCATTGTTGACATTTCCTTTTAATTTTTTTGCGAGGCCAATCGCAGTGTTTTTTTTTTTTGTTATTGATTTTTAATTATTTTATTTTAAAATAAATAATTTTAAAGAAAACCCACCCCTAGAGTATGGTGTTTATGTGTGCAAGGACGCACTAACAAAAAACCAACAAAAGAAGAAAGGACAAGCTGCAGTAGGAATATTGCGTGAGGTCACATGAAATAAGGAACACTCTTTTCGGTATAAAAACATTTTATTTTTTAACATAGTCTCCTTTTAGCTCTATACACTTCATCCAACGTTTCTCCAATTTGTTGATGCCCTCCAAATAATACGATTTCTCGAGCCCCTCAAAATAAGCGTTTGTTTCAGCGATGACCTCTTCATTCGACCCAAATCACTTACCTCCGAGCCATTTCTTCATGTTTGGAAACAAGAAATAGTCGCAGGGGGCTAAATCTGGGGAATATGCTGGATGATGGAGGAGTTCGTAGCCTAACTCATGTAATTTTGCCATTGCGATTGCGGACTTGTGCGCCGGTGCGTTGGGCTGGTGAAAAGAACTTTTTTCTTCGCCAAATGCGGCCGTTTTTGCTTCAAATTGGCTTGGAATCAATCCAGCAGCTCTGCGTAATATGCGCCGGTGATCGTTTTACCCTTTTTAAGGTAATTGATGTGAATAACACCGCTCGCATCCCGAAAAACTGTCGCCATGAGCTTGTTTGCTGACAAACCCACCTTGGCCTTCTTCGGCTTCGATTCACCAGGAGAAGTCCATTGTTTTGACTGTTCCTTGGTTTCAGGTGAATCCAGGTTTCATCCACGGTTACGAAATGGCTTAAAAACTCAGCCGAATTTTTCTGGAACATGTCAAACGAATGCGTTTGTTGTCGATTGTAAGCAAACACGGCACCCATCTTTCGGAAAGTTTTTTCATGTCCAAATAATTACGTAAAATCGAAATCACTGAGCCATGTGATAAGCCTGTGGCCTCTTCAAGCTCGCGCACTTTCACTCTCCGATCGTCCATTATCAAACCATGGATTTTGTCTACCATTTCTGGTGTAGTGACCTCAATTGGGCGACCAGAACGTTCGACATCACTTGTGCTTAAACGACCGCACCGAAATTGAGTAAACCAGTGGTGAATGGTTCCAATGGATGGTGAAGAGTCCCCATAATATTTGTCAAGCTTTTGTTTGGTTTGCTTGATAGTTTTTTCTCGCAAAAATAGTGTTTAATAAGCACTCGAAATTCACTTTTTTTCCATTTGAACGAAAATGCTAGTAGGCGTCTATATAAAATTGCTGCCACAACAAAACTATTTGACAGATCTGTCTAAAAATTTGGGTGCGTTCTTTTGAAACATGATTCTTGACAAACAAAATTAAATTTAAGGTGATGACACAATTTGTGTTAATTTTCAGGGGCTTACTTCAGGCTAAAATTTTTATTTTTTTTTTTGGTAATTAATGTAGATTTGATTTCCAAACGAATCAAAAAAACCCACCGTGGGGTGAGGATAATCACTATTTTGAAGGACACTGGACATCGGCTTTTGGTTATTGGCCGCACCAGCCCTTGAGAGAGCAAGTAAGTTTATTTTATTTTCTTTTTGTTGTTTGTTTCTTTCTTTGCTGTTCGACACCGCCGAAAAAACCTCAGACCCCCGTAACAGATTCTACCTTTATTAACGTAAATAAAAAAGAAAAAACAACTTTGTATTCGCGTTGCCAAACATCTGAACAAGCTTAAACGATATTACAAAAAACTGTGCCATGAATTAAAAACCGAAGAAACCTGACGTTGACATTGTTTTAAGCAAAGATACGAGTAATTCAAATATATCCGAACCGTTAGAGATTGCTAGCGTTTTTCATGATAATTTTGCCAACGTCACAAGCTCCATTGAGGATTTATTAATGCAAAATAACTCTTCATGTCAATGTGCTAACACAATCAGGTGGGAACATTTCCAATCAGGGAGTTTTTTCATTGAACATTTTTCATCACTTGAAATACATAAAATTATAATATCGCTAAAAATGTCTAATTCATCTTCTTATGATGACATTTCAAGTAGAATCCTAAAAATGTCTCGTTACAAATTTCAGATGTTCTATGTTTTATCTTTAATCTTAGTATTGTGAAAGGAATTTTCCCAAATTCACTCAAAAAGTCAGTCGTACTTCTACTACATAAAAAAGTAGATACTAAAATTTTGAATAATTACCGTCCTATATACTGTAGCATAATAATAACTACGCTCCTATGTCTATGCAGCAAATTCCGAAGTGACTTTCCATTCTGGCAGAATTTTGGTTCGAACTGTCCTTTCATTCGAAGTTCGTGTCTGGGACGAAGTCTCCACAGCTCATGTCAACGAAAGAGACGAATAATATCAGGGATAAAAGGGAATTATAACTGCAAGAATTATTTCTCTTGTTCCAGTGGTCGAAGAATTTGCTAGAAGTTTCTGGCTATCAGAAACTTCTGCTATATAAGGGCAGATGGCGATCAAAAAAAGACACAGTTGGTTTAGAACCGTGGCGAAGAGATTGGAAAAGTGATAATGGGCGAAGTTGTAATTTGGTGATAAATTGAAAGTTGAGAGTGAACAAGAAAAAGTAATTAGTTTGGATTTGTGAATTAAGTAATCGAAAGGAGATAAAGTGATTTGAGAGGAAAGAGACCTTGTAAGAAAAGAATTTGCGAAGAATAGTATAGTGTGAACTTGAATTGTTCTATAGACTAGAAAATAAAGAAATAAATTTCACAGAATATCGTTTTACCTACTCGAGCCGTAGCCAGCATAGTACATTGGTGTCAGAAGCGGGATAAAACTTATTCTGTGAATAACTATTTCCGTGGTGTGAAATTGAAAAAAAAAAAAAAAAAAAAAAAACGATTTCCGTGTTGAGTTAATTAGTTGCGCAAAATGGGTCGCAAATTGGGAAAACTAACTATAATTCAACTAAAGGCAGAACTCAGTAAGCGGAACCTCGACACAACTGGGGGAAAAGATGCCCTGCTGATTCATCTGGAAGAAGCAGTAACGCAGGAAGGTGAAAATCCGCACGACGTAGAGTTTGACGTGGAAGAGGAACCAGCAAGTACAGCAGCCGACCCGGGTATAACGATTCTGCTCATGCAACTTAAGTTAGTCATGGACGAACAAAAGAAATCAATAGAAGACCAAAGGAATTCTATAGAACTTAAGCTGGACGAACAAAAGAATTCTCTAGAACTTAAGATGGACGAACAAAAGAATTCTCTAGATGCTCTGGAAAGCAAACTTGATGAGCAAAACAAGAACTTGGAATCCAAATTCGAAGCGATCGAAGAGAAAATCGAGAAGGTCGAGACGCAACTCGGAAAAGTCAAAACTAGATTCGATGAAAATTGTGAGAAACATGAAACTCAGTTCGGAAAAATAGAGACCCAGTTTGAAAAAGTGGATACGCAATTCGAGATAGTAGGGAAGCAAGTCGAAAATCTTGCTAAGGAGCTCAGCGACGTGAAGAGACAGAAAGCACGGGAATATTCCACTGACGGTCTGAGAAGAAAGGAGATGCAGCCTCCTATCTTCGATTGTCAAACATCATGGCCAATTCATAAAAGGCAATTCGAAGCGGCCGCAATGACCAATAGCTGGGACGATGAAGCGAAGTCCATTGCACTTACACTTGCACTGAGGGGTCCAGCTGCGGATTTCTTGCAGACTATCCCGGAAGATAAACAGCAGAACTACGACTCTCTGGTTCAGGCTATCGAGATGCGGTTTGGGGATGAACACATGCAGCAGGTGTACAGGGTTCAGCTGCGTAGTCGAGTCCAGAAAAGGGGGGAAACGCTCCAACAGTTGCAAGCGGATATAGAGCGACTAGCCCATCTTTCATACCCTAAAGCCGGTGAGGAGCTTATCAACGAAATGGCGGTGGAAGCTTTTATTCAGGCCATAGAGGACAGACAACTGCAAATGGCTGTAAGGATGGCTGAAAAGCGAACACTCCCCGAGGCATTGGCATTCGCTTTGTCAATGAAGGCTGCGGACCAAGCATACCAGGGAATACACCGTGTCAGGGAAATGTCCGTCGTGGAATGCTCATGCCAGAGAACAGCCGTCATGGATGAAGACAAAGCTCGCGGAAGTCAAATCCGTTGCTGGAATTGCAACCAAACAGGACACCTACAACGGCAGTGCAGAAGTGCACCTAGACGAGGAAATTGTCCACATTGCGGAAGTAGGAGAAGCAGAGAGGAAGCATCTGGCTATCAGTCAGACTTACCAAAACCAGCAGTCGGGAAATGCGTAAGGACCAACTTCGCGGGGCAGAAGTTGGTTACTGGAATCGAGGCCCCCAGGACCACCATTCAAGTTTCGCAAACCAAACGGGGTAACAAGAGCCTGACAGTGGAGGCACTAATCAACAAGAAGAAGTGCGTAGCCACCATCGGCACAGGCGCCACTGCCTCCATTGTAAGAAGAGATATCGTCAGAAGCGCCTGGCTGCACAACACCAACAGCTACTGCCTGAAGACTGCAACGGGGGAAATGGCGAAAGTGTTTGGAGAAGTTCGTCTTACGATTACTCTGGCGGGACTGACGTTCTCCCATGCGTTTCTGGTGGCAGATATATGCGACGAGTGCATCATCGGAATAGACTTCATGAAAGCAAATGAAGTAATCCTGGACATCGGGATGCAAGTACTGAGGTATCGAAATGTGGAGGAGATTCCGATGGTGTACGGAAACGAGAATGCCGTAACTCTCAGGACAGTCATCAGCAAAGACGAAGTTTTGCCGCCGTCTTCAGAGACAATCATTTGGACGAAGCTGGAAAGTGATCTTGGGAGCCACCGATTCTACATAGTAGAACCAGACCCAGAGAAGAATTCTCAAGGCTACATCGTGGGAAAGACGTTAGTCGAACCAAAGAACACCATGGTTCCAGTGAGAGTTTTGAACGCAAGACCGCACACTTTCAAACTTAGGCGAGGGGAGGTGACTGGAAAATGCACGCCGATTACCGCCGTCGCAACAATATCTGAACGTGACGCTCCAAAACCTCTCCCATCACCTTGGACAGCGGAAACGAGAGAGACGATTCTCCAGTCCAGTGAGCTGAATCAGGAGCAGCGAACTATGGCAGAGAATGTTATCAATGAGTACGCTGATGTATTTGCCTCACAGGACGGAGAATACGGCCGAACACACCTGGTACAACATCGAATAGACACTGGTGATACTAGACCAATTCGTCAGCCTGCTAGGCGCCTTCCATTGGCAAAGCAGACAGAAGTTGCAGAGATGGTGTCGGCAATGGAGAAAGAAGGTCTGATTGAAAGTTCCAAAAGTCCGTGGGCATCACCGGTTGTACTGGTTAAGAAGAAAGATGGCAGCACGCGGTTCTGCGTGGACTATCGGCAGCTCAATTACGTCACCAAGAAAGACAGCTACCCTCTGCCACGGATTGACGACACGCTAGACACACTATCAGGAGCCCGATGGTTTTCCACTCTCGACTTGAAGAGTGGCTACTGGCAGGTACAGATCCATCCAGAAGACCGGTAGAAAACCGCCTTCACCGCAGGAAATGGGCTATGGCAATTCACGGTAATGCCATTCGGGCTGTGCAATGCTCCGGCGACTTTCGAGCGATTGATGGAATGTGTCCTGCAAGGGTTAACATGGAAAACCTGTTTGGTATACTTGGATGATGTCATCGTCGTAGGAAAAACGTTTGCGCAACACCGAGACAATCTAAGGGATGTGTTTCAAAGGCTTCGAAGTGCCCACCTGAAGCTCAACCCCAAGAAGTGCGCCCTGTTTAGAGCAGAAGTCAAGTACTTGGGGCACATAATTTCAGCGAAAGGAGTGAGAACCGATCCAGAGAAGGTCGAAGCGGTGAAAAACTGGCCAGTCCCCAAGGATAAACACCAACTAAGGAGCTTCCTGGGCCTAGCCACCTACTACAGACGGTTCGTGAAGGATTTTGCCGGGATCGCAAAGAGCCTGCACCAGTTGACGGAAAAGGGAAAACAATTCAAATGGTCAATTGAGTGTGAGAAGAGCTTCAAGGCACTTAAACAACGGCTATGCGATGCCCCGATACTGGCTTACCCCACTCCCGGGGAAACGTTCATTGTGGATGCAAATGCTAGTAATGTCGGGGTATGAGCCGTACTCTCCCAGGTGCATGACGGCCAAGAGAAGGTGGTTGCGTACTTCAGCAAGGTGCTCTCTAAGCCAGAAAGGAACTACTGCGTGACAAGGAGAGAACTTCTAGCTTTGATCTTGGCTACGAAGCATTTTCACAAATACGGGAGGAAGTTCGTTCTTCGCACAGACCATGCAACCTTAAAATAGCTATTACAGTTCAAGAGTCCTGAGGGTCAGGCCGCAAGATGGATCGAAAGGCTGCAAATCTACGACTACGAAATACAGCATCGTAAAGGAAAACTCCACTCTAATACGGATGCACTGTCCCGGAGACCATGCAGAACGGATTGTAAACATTGTGCGCGTCAGGAAGAACGGGAGCTGGTTTCCATCCAAAGAATGAGAGCCGAACCTATCGCCGGCTGGAGCGTAGATGAGATCCGGAGCGCTCAGAAGGAAGACCCGGATATCGAGCCGATTCTGGCCTGGAAGGAGAACATGGAAAAACCGGATCATCAGGACATCTCTCACAGAAGCCCGACCTTACAAGCATATTTTGCGCAGTGGGACTCCCTCCATGTCCAAGAAGGTGTTCTGAGAAGAAAATGGGAATCCTCCGACGGAAAGTCGTTTGTAATGCAGCTTGTCGTACCGCAAACGAGGATCAAGGAGGTGTTACAGGAAATGCATGGCGGGGCGTCCGGAGGCCACTTGGGAGTGAATAAGACGCTAGAAAAGGTACGATAACGTTTTTATTGGTTAAAAGCGAAGGAAGATACGGAAGGCTGGTGCAGAAAATACGACGTGTGTGCAGCTAGCAAGGGTCCGAGAATCAAAACTCGAGGTAAGATGCACCAATACAACATGGGAGCACCTTTCGAACGAATCGCCATTGACATCGCAGGGCCCTTTCCGGAAACCGACAATGGTAATCGGTATATACTCGTAGTGATGAACTACTTCAGTAAGTGGCCGGAAGCGTTTCGGATCCCTAACCAGGAAGCCAAAACCGTGGCGGAGCAGATCGTCTACAATTGGGTTAGCAGATTCGGTGTGCCCTTGGAATTGCATTCTGACCAAGGGCGGAACTTCGAGTCAAGAATCTTCCAAGAGATGTGTCAACTACTCGGAATCAAAAAGACAAGGACAACCCCGCTTCATCCACAGTCGGACGGTATGGTGGAGCGTTTCAATAGGACTTTGGACGACCATCTCTCGAAGGTCGTAGGTGACTACCAACGGGATTGGGACCGGCAGATTCCCTTGTTTTTGATGGCCTATAGAAGTGCCGTGCATAGCACTACTCGACATATGCCGTTCGAAATCTTATTTGGTGGAATAGCTCGTTTACCCAGTGAGGTGAAATTTGGATCTCCTACCAATGGGCCCAGAAATGAAGAAGAGTACGTGGCGGACCTTAGGGAAAGGCTTAGGGACATACACCAAAGGACCAGAAGCCAGATTAAGATGACGAGCGACCGCATGAAGACCAGGTATGATGCCAAGGCAACAACGTCAGGATTCCAGGAAGGAGATCTGGTGTGGCTGTATAATCCCCATCGCCAAAAGGGGAAATCACCTAAATTACAGCGGAACTGGGAAGGTCCCTACAGAATAGTAACCCGCATCAACGATGTTGTCTACCGCATCCAGCGAGGACCGAGGGCCAAAATGAAAGTGGTTCATGTGGACCGACTGAGTCGATACAATGGCCGAAATGAGGATGCACTTGTTCGGGACGAACACGTCTAAGAGGGGGGCAGTGTAGCATAATAATAACTACGCTCCTATGTCTATGCAGCAAATTCCGAAGTGACTTTCCATTCTGGCAGAATTTTGGTTCGAACTGTCCTTTCATTCGAGGTTCGTGTCTGGGACGAAGTCTCCACAGATCATGTCAACGAAAGAGACGAATAATATCAGGGATAAAAGGGAATTATAACTGCAAGAATTATTTCTCTTGTTCCAGTGGTCGAAGAATTTGCTAGAAGTTTCTGGCTATCAGAAACTTCTGCTATATAAGGGCAGATGGCGATCAAAAAAAGACACAGTTGGTTTAGAACCGTGGCGAAGAGATTGGAAAAGTGATAATGGGCGAAGTTGTAATTTGGTGATAAATTGAAAGTTGAGAGTGAACAAGAAAAAGTAATTAGTTTGGATTTGTGAATTAAGTAATTGAAAGGAGATAAAGTGATTTGAGAGGAAAGAGACCTTGTAAGAAAAGAATTTGCGAAGAATAGTATAGTGTGAACTTGAATTGTCCTATAGAGTAAAAAATAAAGAAATAAATTTCACAGAATATCGTTTTATCTACTCGAGCCGTAGCTTGCATATTACAATACCTTTAATCTATTTTCTAAGCTTTTTGAAAAAGGTGTTAAGTCTAGAGTGTTATCGTTCCTAGACAAAATTAATTTATTAAATGATTTTCTATTCGGTTTTAGAAGTGGAAGATCTACCGAAGATGCTTTGTTAAAGCTATACGGCGAAATCTATAATAGTTTAAAGGATTCGGAAATTCCTGCTATATTATTCATAGATATTACCAAGGCTTTCGACACGGTAGATCATGAGTAGTTGCTTAATGAACTGTATAATACAAGCTTCAGAGGACCTATACACGCTTGGTTTGCTTCTTATTTGAATAACCGTCAGCAATGGGTAAGAATTAACTGTTATTTAAGCTCGCAGAATGTCATTAACATTGGTGTTCCACAAGGTTTCGTTTTGGGTGCAATTTTATTCTTAATTTTCCTTAATTCACTTTTTATTCAACATTTTAAAGGCAAATTTACAGCATTCGTTGACGATACTGCTCTATCATACTCGAATAAATAATATCTCAATTTAATTGCGGATTTGAACTTTGATTTAGAAATACTTCGTAAATGGTTTAGAATTCATAAATTAGTAATTAGTAATAAAATAAAACTCATGTTATTTAACATTATGGGGGCAGTTTGTGAAGATATGTTTTTTAAGTATCATTCGCCCAGTTGTTTAAAATTTCGGTTAAATAATTTGTGTTGCCATGATCAATGTAGGCCCACCTTCGATGAAAATGTCAACTGTTCCAATTACTGCTTCGTAGTTGAACGTGTTGAGAGCTTTAAATACTCAGGTATTATATATATATATATATATAATATATATATATGACTCTAGGCTTAGTTGGAAAGACCATAACTCATACTTGAAGCAATATTTTAATACAGTTGTAAGGCAACCCTATCATCTTAGCCTCTACTGCAATCCAGCTATTTTAAAATTCAAAACTTCAATAGGGAGTGTCGTGCTGGGTTGGAACACATTTTAACAAAATAGAACCTTTGATTAATAAACAAAAACATTCAATTCCCATTATTTGTAGAGTTAATCGCAGAACTCCAAGTTTTGAGTTATTCAGGAATCTAAAAATTCTTCCGTTAAGGCACTTATATTTTTTCAAAGTCCTAAAACTATTTTTTTCAAAAATGCAGATTGTATGGTAATTACAACCTACGCGTTAATACACGGAATCTCGTAACTATACCTAAAATCAACAAAGCACTTTTTTCCCGGTTTTATAATGTTACTGCGTATCGTTTATTTAATTATCTACCAGGCAGTCTTAGATGCGAAAGAAAAGAATCAGTATTTTTAAAAAATATTGGAATTTGGGTTTTTTCATATAACCATAGTGAAATACATTTTTTTTAATAAAATTATTTGATATTATTATTCTACTTATTGCCCATTTCTATATACACACGAATTTGTCTTCGTATAATATCATAGTAACTAATCAATTTACTTTGAATAAGTATGTGGTTCAATAAAAACAAAGTTAATGCTCACTTTGGAATTAATTAAAAGTTGATTGATTAATTCTAAAAGAAAATATTGTGTATCATAGAAAAAAAAATGAAAACGTGTTCAACCAGACGCGATGGACTTCACTCAACGGCGGACTAAAAGAGAATGTCCGTTTAACCCTTTCTTGTCTTCTCTTCTAACGGACTGTTGGTTGATAGACTTCACATCCCGACTTTACTTCCTTACTTCTACATTCGGCCATCCTGCGATTTTCCCGACCCGGGCAAATGGTCTCCTTCTTCATCTTCGACTTTTACAACCTCGTCTTCATTGGAATAGTAGATTCTCCATGGCTTCATATAATCAGCTGCCGCCGACGTAATGTTCGGTCCTTCATGCTCGCCGATTTTACGGACCTCGTACCGATCTTTCCATTTTATCTTAGAGGCTTCGTAGGGACCTAAAAACTTAGGACATAGCTTTAGGTCCACGCCAAACTGAGTTCTTTGAATAGCGGCCAGATTTCCCACTTTGTTTATGATTGCTTTCTTTCTTTTAGAATTGTAGGTTTTCCTGTTCTGCTCCTGTATCCTCCTAATCTCTTCGCTGGCCATACGGCGAATGTCATTTTCAAAACTTAAACGGATTTCCTCTTCCAACGCTTCCTTCAATTCTAGGTCGTCAGAGGTAAATATCTTCACACCGATCAGCAATTCAAAGGGCGTTCTCTTCGTAGCGCTGAATATAGTGCAATTCAGGATACGCTGGACTCTGCTCACATGCTGATACCACTTCAAAGGATCGCTAACCGAAAGCTTGGCAAGGAGCTCGATAACTATCTTGTAAATTCGTTCGACTTGTCAATTTCCCCTTGGGACACCAGTGGTTACAAGATGATGGTAGATCCGACGAACCTCGCAGTACTCTCTGAACTGGTTCGATGTAAACGCAGCGCCTTTATCGCTAATTATTCGATGGGGGTTCCCAAATATCTCACTTTGATTTCTAGTGGATATATCCAACTAAACTTAGTAAATGCGTCAATCACAATGAAAAAAAATTTGCACCTTTTCGCAGTCGACGGCAGAGGACCTACGTGATCCAGATGCAACGTGTGGGGGGGTAAATCAGACTTGTCGATCTGGCTTAGGAATCCTTTCTGTTTGCCCCCTTTTCTTGCAGCAAGAATGCAACTTACATAGCTCTGCAACACCATCTTTACTTGCTTAGCTAGTTTTGGTATAAAGTAGTCCCGTCGAATTATCGCCTCTACTTTTCGAGATTTGAAATGTCCCTTCTCATGCACCTCCATTATGATTTGCCGCTGCATCGCCTTTGGAACCAGGAGAAGAAAGTCGCCATCGACGTATTTGTAAACCCTTACAGCATAGTCTTCGAATTCCGCCGACTGTAATATTTTGAAAATCATTTTGCAGGATTCATCCATTTCTTGTGCCTTTTTTGCCGCCTTCAGGACTCCATCCTCTAGTATTAACACCATTGGATACCGACTGAGTGCATCGACATGTGGCATAGATAGCCCGGCTCGATGACGTACGACGCAGCTGGAAAACCTTACAGTCTGTGGAGATCTCGAAAGTCAATCCTGAAAGGTATACGTGGAACTTCTTAAGTACCTTCACATTTGCAAGCACCTCCAGCTTATAACTGGATTAGTTCTTTTCAGCTGCTATTGCCTTAAAACTAAGGAAAAATACTGGGTGAAAGAGATCGTCTTCGCTTTTCTGAAGCAGAACTGCTCCATATCCTTCTTTGCTGGTATCTGTACGGATCAAACAGCTTCAACACGGGCTTACCACACAACTTATTCTTCAGCGCCCTAAAAGATTCCTCCTGCTCTCCTTCTTAAACAAAGTCGGCATTTTTCTTCGTTAGGTCGGTTAATGACCTTGCCAATAAAGCATATCCCGGTATAAATTTTCGAAAGAAATCAGTCAGCCCCAAAAAACTCATCACATCCTTCACATTCGTCTCAGTCCTAATCTTCTCAGTCGAGGGTTGAATGGTTCCTTCCCGAATAATATGTATAAACCGTTGGAAAACCGATGAGGAGTTACATAAGCCGAAAGGTGCCTTAGTGAACTCGTAATGACCATCTGGCGCTACAAAGGCCGTGTATTTCTGACTGTTATCTTCAATGTCTACGTGAAAAAAATCTATTTTTCAGATCAAGGGTTGAGAATACTCGAGCTTTATGCAGTCCTTCCAGCACTTCTTCGATATTTGGAAAAGGGAATCTATCCTTTATTACTTTGCAGTTAAGTTTGCGGTAATCAATACAGAGACGCCTGCTTCCATCTTTCTTTTGAGCCAATGCAATAGGACTAGCATAACTCGACTTACTCTCCTGGATAATTTCCTCGCTCAACCACTCCGAAATCTGTTGCTGAACGATCTCCCTTTCACGCGGCGCTAACCGTCTGGGTTTTTGAAAAACCGGAAACTCGTCTTCCAATATGATTTTCATTTTTATGTCTGCATTCTCAACCCCATGAGGTTTGTATCCTTCGATTAGATGCCCTCTGTACTCCTTTTCCGCGATTCTCTCTAGACTCTCAGAATAAATTTTGCCTCCACGATCAACTAAGTTCACTTGAGCTAAAAAGATTCCCTTTTCGCTTTCCTTGTAAATGATGGACCTGCCATCTTCTATCACTAGGGTCGCGTTCGAGAAAAAGTCCTTGCCTATGATCATATCAACATTTTACCAATAAGTATTGTAGGGTTCGGTATCGATTTCCGCGACAATATTTACAGTACCAAGAGTATTGAGATTGTTTTTCGCGAATCCAATCAATGCGATTCCTGGCTCCTCGAACCCTCGGATTTTTAACTTATCCTTTAGCGATGTTTTTATTATACTGATAGGCGCGATGTGTCCAAACTCGTTGCAATTGAAATCCCCTTTGATTTATTTGGACAATCGTTACTCAGATGAGACATTGCCCCGCAAATAGTGCACCGCTTGGATATTCTGGGATCATTATTTTCCCTAACCGTATTAAACTGTCGCCTCTTCTCTTTTGCTGATCCTCCTTCATTCTTTTGTACGACTTTAAGAGTTCCATTAGCTGTTCTAAATTATTGGATTGGTACAACATTCCTTTACTTACTGCCTCATCGGGAATCCCTGCTAAGATATAACCAATCAAATGTGACATCTCGACCTTTCCCTTAGTAGCTATCTTTTTGAGCCTATAAAAGTATTCCAGATAAGATTCTGTCGGCATTCTCCTAGCAGTTTCTAAAATCTTATGTACGTTTTCCACCTCTGTTTTACTGAATGCCTTCACGAATAAATCTTTTAAAGCTTTGCAGCTACTTATACCGGATTCGAATTCGACCGCCAACCTACCCGCCCCTACCAGCAACCGTCATGCATACAAATATTTGTGTACGTCACTACAACTACAAACAGCAGTAACATCCTCGAAGTCTTTCAACCATGAATTAACCTCTTTTGATTCTCCATCAAACTTTTCTAAGGCTTCCTCTACGTCCTTGAACTGAACACTTTGCTGTACTAAGACCTGTTCTGGGTCGACCTTAGGCACCATATTTCCTTCAGAAGAATTATCAGATGATGAAAAATCTTTTAAAGTTGATTCGAGTTCTGCGGACGAAAAGGTTTCCAAGGTTTTACGCTGCTTTTCTACTATAAAATGGCTTCGCAATCTTTCGATTAAATCGCGTTTGGTGTTATACCGGTATGGTAAACCGCGCTCTTTTAGGATTTCTTGAAGAGCTTTTGTCGTAAGGGATTTGAAGTCACCTTCCACCAGAGTCACGAAACCTCTGCTGTCGTTTGCCTGACCTAAAGGACCAGCTTCTTCTTCCTGCGAGTCTTCCGAGACACTCATATATGCGTAAAAGTTATTTCTAATTTGCTTCTTAACGGGCCACTTGAGCTTGGCCTCTATCAATTTTCGATTTACGGATTTTCCTTGCTAATGGAAAAATGACCACTAATGTCAAGTATATAACTGAGGTATGCGGATACTATGTACAAAGTAAATGAGTGGAGCGATTTTCTAACCGGATTGCTTGCTAACGGGAAAATGACTAATAATGTCGAGTATATAGCTGAGGCATGCACATACTACATATAAAGAAAATAAGTGGAACGAGCTCACCAGAATAAATTTCTCATTTCCTTACGGTTTCAGCGCCTTTTCTTACTTGCTCTTCTTCTATCTTTTCTTTTATTTATTTCTTCTCTGTTATATATATTTTTTTTTGTGTATGATTTTTAATCGACACTTTTTTCTTTTTTTTAACCCCGGCCCTAAAGAGAAAGAACACAAAAAAAACTACACGAAAGAAATAAAAGATTTAGTAGCAGAAAAAAGACGAGCAAGAAGAACGTGGCAGAAAACAAGAGCTCCACAACATAAAGCCAAGCTAAACAACCTCCGTCAACAACTAAGAAGAGAAATTAAAAAAATTAAGGAAGATTCAAGGAAAAGGTACCTCAGAGGGTTAACAGCTGAATACGTAACTAATTACTCTCCATGGAAAGCAACAAAAGGATTAAAACAGCCTACTGTGCAAATACCTCCAATCAAAGCAACTGATGGAAACTGGGCAAGAAGCGATGAGGGCAAAACCATTCTCTTCGCAGACTACCTAGAAAACATATTTAAACCACCAGTTGAAAATGGAAATATACAACCTACGTTAATAGGTCCTTCAGAAGAAGAAAGAGAAGAAATTCTGCTCACAACTCCTAATGAAATTTGCAACTTAATTAAGCATGAAATAATTGCAAAGAAAAGTCCTGGATATGATCTTATATCTGGTGTCGTACTAAAGAACTTACCAAGGAGGGCAATAATAAAAATAAAAAATTTTATAAATGTCACATTTAAGCTTAAATATGTGCCTAGTTTCCGGAAGGTTGCTGATGTCCTAATGATTTCCAAACCTGGTAAACCGCCAAATGAAGTGTCATCTTACAGACCTATCTCGTTATTGCCAGTGATATCAAAAGTGTTTGAGAAAGCACTCGCAAAGCGTTGAAATAAAATAATTGAAAGGAAAAGCTGATTCCGAACCATCAATTTGGTTTTCGAAGGCAGCACTCTACGATACAACAGGTACACAGAATTACGAATAAAATCGAAGAAGCACTAGAAAGAAGGAAAATTTGCTCCGCTGTATTCTTAGATGTGGCGCAGGCCTTTGATAAAGTATGGCATGAAGAACTTATCTATAAACTGAGATGTATGTTGCCAAATCAATATGCTTCTATTCTGAAATCGTAGATGGAAGTATTTCAGAATAAAACAACAGAGCACTTATTCAAATTTAAGAGAAATAAAGGCCGGCGTACCGCAAGGTAGTGTACTGGGCCCAATATTATACTTATTATATACTAGTGATAATCCTAAATTAGAAAACCACACTATGGCAACATTCGCAGATGATATTGCAATACTAGCAGTAGGAAGAAACTCATCCGTATCAATTGGAAATAAAGTGCTTTTATATAATTAAATTCTGAAACCAACATGGACATATGGAATCCAACTATGGGGTTATGCCAAAATAAGGTGCTTAGAAATATAGTAAATGCACCTTGGTACATAAGAAATACTGACCTTCATCGAGACCTGAAGGTAGAAAGTGTATCTGCGGAAATTCTTAAACATGCAAAAAAACACAAAGAAAAGCTTGAAGAGCACATAAACATAGATGCAGAAAACTACTGCATAATGAAAATCAATTACGAAGGCCTAAAAGAACAAAACCTCTCGATTTAACTTAATATAAGAAAAATAAAAATTTATATACTTGCTTATAAATACATACACACTCGAAATAAAGAGTCACTAGGGGGTGAAACTCATACAAAGACTAAGATGTCAGAAAAAAATTATTATATTATTATATTATTATTAGTCTAGACTAGTGACTAGATCGCAATTATGTGGGAGGTGGTTTTAGTCGGTAAAAATTCGGCATGCTGATTACTCGGATCATCAGTATCTTTTGAAGATCTCCCCTTCCTCTAAAAGGGAGTGTTAGCACTCTTCAACTTTTCTAATCTTAACGCTTTATTTTTTCTTGTCTTAACTTTCCGACAGTCTTTTCAATCATATAGTTTTTTCTCGGTCTTTCCGGCACTATCCCACTTTTGACACCATGTGGTTCAATAAAAACAAAGTTAATGCTCACTTTGGAATTAATTAAAAGTTTATTGATTAATTTTTAAAGAAAATATTATGTATCATAGAAAAGAAAATGAAACCGTGTTCAACCAGACGCGATGGACTTCACTCAACGGCGGACGAAAAGACAATGTCCGTTTAACCCTTGCTTGTCTTCTCTTCTAACGGACTGTTGGTTGCTAGACTTCACATCTCGACTGTACTTCTTTACTTCTACATGTATTATTTTTTCGATATGTACATCCCCATCTACACATTAAAATTTTCAAATTATTAAGCTTCTAACTATTTCATGTCAAAACATCTATAATTTTTTTGAATTCTTAATACCTGTATGTAACATTGTATACTGTTTTCATATGAAATAAAGTTTTATTATTATTATTATTATTTTCATTATTGCATTTAAATTTCTCCTTAATGGGTACAAAAATACATTTTGGGGGCCTTAGCCTAAAGCAAAATATATTACAGCTGATTTATAAGTTTAGTTCAGGAAATTTTTGGTGATGTGGCAGGTATCGATGATAACAGACTTCTGTAAAGTATCGATGAGATTTTGTCGGAGTCCAATGATGTTCATATTTGTGGAGAGATATTTATCAATCACACCTTCAGCGCTAATTATTATTGGGATGATCTTGATTCCCGTGAGGTTCCAGCTTCGTTTAGTCTCAAATAGTTCAGCATATCTGCTAATTTTCTGCTAAATAACTGCAACATCAATGAAGAAGTCATTACGTCCTTTTTTGTCAAGGATCGTGATATCAGGGCGGTTATGGAGTCTTGTATGATCTGAATATATTGTTCGAACGTAGTAGATTTTTACATCTTCGTTCCCCATAACTGGTTGTGGGTTATATCTATAGTAGAGTAGCTAATCAGCTTGTATTTTGTATTTGCTAAGAAGAGTTTTGTGGAGGATCTTTACGACGTTGTTATGTCTTCGTGTATAATCGGATTGGGCCAGATTCGTGCATCCTGATATTATATGGTAAATTGTTTCAATTTGACTCATACATCTTCTACAGGTGTTATTGGTGACATTTGGGTCTTTTATGACAGTTTTTCTGTAGTTTTTCGTTAGGATTACTTGGTCTTGTATAGCGATCATAAAAGCCTCGGTTTCAGCATACAGGATTCCATTCAATAGCCATTTTTTTGACATTAATTTACCAACATTATCAGCATTAATGTGTCTGTAGTATCGGCCGTGGATAAATTTTATTTTAACACTTTTTCCCTTGAAGTTTTGTCTTCTGCTTGTCGGTTGAAGCTTCCATTTAGGTTTAGAGGTGTCAAATTTATATCCGCTTCAGTTGTTATTTTCATGAGGCGAGATCTGTCTGATTTAAGCTGAAAGTACCGACGGAGAGACTCCATTTGATTATCACGGAGTGTTTGGAGATCGACTAGCCTTCTTCCACCATCTCTCCTTGACGCTACTATTCTCTCACAAAATGATTTAGGATGATGAAATATGTAATCTGTCAGCATTGTTCTGATTTTTCCCTGTAATGACTGAATTTCAGTTACTGTCCATTTTATAATGCCAAAGCTGTAGGAAAGAACAGGTACTGCGTATGTATTTATGGCTTTTATTAAGTGTTTGCCATTAAGATTTGCCTTAGCTATTTTGTGTATACGTGACTTAAACTCCCTCGTTAGATTGGTTTTGACTATTTTGTTTTCGATACGCTTATTTCGGGCCATACCTAGACATTTATATACATCTTTTTCTTCCATTTGTTCGATATTTTCAGTTCCTCTACTTCCGCCTTCACTCCTTGATATTTTTCTTTTATTAATGGACATTCGTTTGCACTTTTCTACGCCAAATTTCATAGTGATGTCTTTATTGAACATTGATACAATTTGTATTAGGTGGTCTATACTTTGCCGCGTCGACGGGTATATTTTCAGGTCATCCATATATAAAAGGTGACTCAATATTTCTTGGTTAGAATCGCCTTTTATTTTGTATCCAAATTTGCTGTAACATTTTTTGGTAACATAATAGTAGAATCGCAGTCGGTGCTGAGGATATGGAAGGAACATTTCTGCAGACTGCTAAACGGCGATGATGTCCAATATTCCGCTGTCAGGCAGAATGAACCATTCAACAGTGACGATGGTAGCCAAAATTCCCGTCAACCCGATCAGAATGAAGTGAGGATAGCGATATCTAAACTTAATTCCAACAAAGCTGCTGGAGCCGACGGCCTTGCCCCCGAACATTTTGAGGCAGGAGGTGATGAGCTAGTAAGGAGCATGCACCAGCTCATCTGTAAAATCTGGTCGGAAGAATGCATGCCCGAAGAATGGAACCGATCCTGAAGAAAGGAGAGCCTCTGAACTGCGCCAACTACAGAGGTATAAGTCTTCTCAACATCGCATATAAGATCTCATCTGTCGTATTATATGAACGTCTTAAACCGATCGTCAACAACCTGATAGATCCTTATCAGTGCGGTTTCAGGCCCGGTAAGTCCACCATTGACCAAATATTCACACTACGGTAGATCTTGAAAAAAACCCATGAATATGAAATCGATACGCACCACCTTTTTATCGATTTCAAAGTTGCCTATGATAGCGTGTATAGAGACGAGTTATATAGAGCCATGTCGAGTCTTGGCCTCCTTGGCAAACTTGTGCGTTTACGCTGGATGACGATGGAGAACTCTCGCTGCTCCATCAAAGTCGGAAAGAACACCACCGAACCGTTCAAAGTCAGGAAAGGTGACGCGCTATCATGTGGTCTCTTTAACATTATACTTCAAAAAACTGTACGAAACTCACAAGCCAACACCAGAGGTACAATCTTTTAGAAGTCTGTACAACTACTCGCTTACGCCGACGACATTGACATAGTCGGAAGAACTCAACGGGCCGTCAGTGGGGCGTCTGCGAGTGTTGAGACCGAGGCAGCAAAGATGGGTTTAGCGGTCAATGAAGGCAAAACAAAATTATGCTGTCTACAAAAAAGAACACCCAGCATCGGCGTCTTGGACAGAACGCCACAATAGACACATATAATTTTGAGGTGACAAAGAATTTGTCTACCTAGGCTCTATGGTTAGCTCCGCAAATGACACCAGTGGGGAGATCAAACGAAGAATTACTCTTGCCAATCGTTGTTTCTATGGGCTAAGAATGCAACTGAGTAACAAAGCCCCATCTCGAACTACTAAGGTAACTCTTTACAAGACGCTAAACATCCCAGTCCTGGTGTATAGCGCAGAGGCATGGACTTTGTCAAAATCGGATGAGGATGCCCTTGGTTACTTTGAGAGAAAATTCTTCGAGTGATCTTTGGTCCCGTCTGCATAGACGGCGAGTGGAGGAGAAGATATAACGCCGAGCTATACGGCCTTTACAATGACATCGACTTAGTCAGAAGAGTTCATATACAACGACAAAGATAGCTGGGTCATGTACAGCGGATGGAGCCCAATGTTCCAGCCTGGAAAGTCTTCGAATCCACCCTGGATGGACGGCGCAGTAGAGGACGACCTCGCGGAAGGTGGCGCAAACAAGTGGAGAGGGACCTCAACCAACTTGGCGTGCGCAACTGGAGGCAGCTGGTAACCGGGCTGGCTGGAGAGGTTTGTTGGTTGAGGCCCAGGTCCACCACGGACTGTAGTGCCACCTAAGTAATTATTTACTGTTTTTCTAAGTGGATGGAGTGCAATGCAGAACCAAAGAGCAGATAGACAGTCCCCTTGAAAGATCCCACATCTTATGTTGATATCTGACGTTTTTACCGTTCCTGTATCTGAAGGTATTTGGATACTGGTTGGCCAGCGTCTCATATTGTAATTTAAGAATTCAATTATTTTTGAGTTTATCTTATAGACCTTGAGAACCTCTATTAGCCAACTATGTGGGACACTATCAAATGCCTTTTGGTAATCTACGTAACACGCATTTAATTTTCTAGACTGACTGACCGTCTGCTCTAGCATACTTTGATCAATGGTTAATTGTTCTTTGCACCCTTTAGCATATTTATTGCATCCTTTTTTTCTTCACAGAGTATATTATTCTCCGTTAAATGATTGTTTATTAGGAGGTTGAGGCAAGCATTCGTTATCTCGTAAATATTATTATTATTATTGTTTTTTATCTCCATATTGGGTATTTATATAAAACATATTTTGGAGGCCTTAGCCCATAACAAAATATATTACTATTGGTGTTTAATTAATATTCAGGAAGTTTTTGGTCAGGTGACAGGTGTCGATTATAACAGCTTTCTGAATAGCATCTATGGTGTTCTGTCTCAGTCCTATTGTTTGTATGTCTTCTCGCAGTTATTTGTCGATTATGCCCTCAGCGCTGATGATTATTGGGATTATTTTCACTTCCTTCAGATTCCAGTTGCGCTTTATTTCTACAGCAAGTTCGGCATATCTGCTGCGTTTCTCGCTGTACGTGCGGCTTATGTTTCTGTTCGCTGGAATGGCGACGTCGATGAAAATACCCTTGCGCTCCTTCTTATCGATGAAAGTGATATCTGGCCGATTATGAAGTCTTATGTGCTCGGAGTGAATAGTGCGGTCATAGTAGATTTTGGTGTTCTCGTTTTCCACTACCGGTAAAGGGTTGTAAGCGAAGTAGGGTGCCTTGACGGGCACGAATTCGTATTTTTCAAGAAGTTTCTTATGCAAGATCTTAGCCACGTTATTATGTCTCCTTGTATATTCAGTTTGGGCTAAGCTTGTGCAACCTGATATGATGTGGTCCACTGTTTCAAGTTGGCTTCTACATCTTCGGCACGTATCTTCTCTTAAATTTTTGAATCCTTCATGATATGTTTTCTATAATTTTTTGTTGGGATCACTCGATCTTGGATTGCGATCATAAACGCCTCAGTTTCAGCATACATTTCTCTGTTTAATAACCATCTGTTTGACATAAGCTTATCAACATTATTGTTATTAATTGCTCTGTAGTAATAACCGTGAAGTGGTTTGATTGCCCAGTTGCGTTCCCTGTCATTTTTATTTACTGCTTGCCTTTCAAAGTTACCATTCAGATTTAAGGGCGTTAGGTTTTTGTCTGCTTCAACTATTACTTTGATTAGCCTTGATCTTTCGGACTTATGGTGGAAGTAGTTCCGCAGTGATTGAACTTGGTTGTAATGTAATGTTTGTAGATCTGTAAGACCCCTTCCGCCTTCCCTTCTTGACGTTACCATTCTCTCACAGCATGGTTTGGGATGATGAAGTCTATAAAATGTGAGCATTGTTCTGATCTTTCTTTGCATTGAGTCGAGTTCAGTAGTGGACCATTTAATAATTCCGAAACTGTATGTTATTGATGGGATCGCAAATGAATTCAGAGCCTTTACAACGAACTTTCCGCTTAGACCAGACTTCGCTATTCTATGAATACGCGATTTAAACTCCATAGTCAAGGTGTTTTTGACAGTTCTTTTACCAATCCGGTTGTTTTGGGCTATGCCCAGGTATTTATAGACATCATTCTCCCCCATTTCATTGATGCTAAGAATATCTGGCTCTTGAGTGTTGCTCACTTTGCGTCTGGTGATACATATTGTTTTGCATTTATCCAAACCAAACTTCATATTTACGTTATCAATGAACATTAAAACTATTTTTATTAGCTGGTCGAGGTGTTGCTTTGACGAAGTATACGTTTTAAGATCATCCATATATAAAAGATGACTAAGTATTTCTTGGCTGGCATTGCTTTTTATTTTATATCCATACTTGCTGCTTCGTAGCAGGTTGCTTAGTGGATTAAGTGCTATGCAGAACCATAGGGCTGATAGGCAGTCCCCTTGGAAGATTCCACATTTAATCATGATCTCTGATGTTCGGATATGTTTGGTTCTTGCAGGTATTTCAATATTGGTCCGCCAATGTGTCATTTTGTAAATTTCCATTACTTCAAAAAGCCAAGTGTGAGGTACACTATCAAATGCTTTTTTGCAGTCTATAAAGTAGGCATGTAGATTCTTAGCTCTAGTAGTTGTTTGTTCAAGTCTAATAAGTTTGTATAATTTGGTCTACAGTCAGCTATTCCTTACAACCTTTAGCGTTCTTACAGCATCCCTTCTGTTCTTCGCATAAAATATTGTTCTGTGTTACGTGGTTGTGTATAAGAAAATTAAGGCATGCTGTCACAATTTTATACATTGTTGGCAAGCAAGTAATTGGACGTCCACTTGCAGGGTTGGCTTTGAATCCATTGCCTTTTGGTAATAAGTAGGTAATACCATTTGTTAAGTAAGTTGGGAACTTAGTTGGATCCTGTATGCATTCATTTAGTAGTAAAGTTAGTTTTTCGTATACAGCTGAGAATCGTGTTTTTTTTTTTTTTTTTATAATTTGCGCGCACCAAATGGGGTATGAATAGCATTAAATTATTTCAGGGCACGGGCGTTTGTGGAAATTGAGAGAGAGAGAAAGAAAGATTGGTGTAGTGGGTTTGAAATTTAGGTGGAATTAAGTTTCAGTAAACTCCAAGGGTAACGTCCAGATAACTGGGGAGCTTGTTTGTTTTGCTTTTTGTCGTTGCTCATGATTCGCAGTATTTTAAACCAGAAATTTGGGATCTTGTCTAATACTGGCGATTTCCAGTTATGAGTTTTGGATATGATTTGCTTGACTTCTTGAGGTTAGAAAGTCTACCGATATTTCCTCCAAAAGATGGTTTTTCTGTTTTTCGTATTTTATCCATTCGGCAATTTTGTTGTGGTTTGTTTGATTGGACCATATTGATTACCAGTAGTTCTCTGTGTCTTCTTTGCTAGGCAAGTCATCTTCTTCCAAACCTGGGTTTTCCCTAAGCGTTCGGTAGAAGTTTTTCTCGCTGATCTTAAAGATTTTGTTATTATTATTATTATTATTATTATTATTATTATTATTATTATTATTATTATTATTATTATTGTTATTATTATTATTATTATTATTATTATTATTATTATTATTATTATTATTATTATTATTATTGTTATTATTATTATTAATATTATTATTATTATTATTATTATTATTATTATTATTATTATTATTATTATTATTATTATTATTATTATTATTATTATTATTATTATTATTATTATTATTATTATTATTATTATTATTATTATTATTATTATTATTACTATTATTATTATTATTATTATTT